>JAUTXW010004595.1:0-85061 GCA_030620095.1 Kuschelorhynchus macadamiae | reverse complement strand
CCGCTACTTTAGCAATCGTTTGTGGACAATGAAGTCCAAAGCTTGTGTACGTTTTGTTGACTTGGAAAAAAAAAGCAGCCATGCCACTTAAAGTAACGAAACATACTGGGATAAAACTAAATTTAATTTATAAGCAAAACAATGGACAAACACAGAACTTAAGCTTGCAGACCCCCTAAAGGTCCTGCCATCACTGTAGCTCCATCATAGCTTTGAGCAACTAATTTTTTCTCTCGATTAAGTTCTTTAGTAACGTTATAAATTACGGTATATAATGCATCTGCTGTACTATTTTCGGACACATTCTTAAACCCTAAAAATTGCTCTTGAATACTTCCGTCTGTTTTAACATAGCGTATTACTATAGATAACTGGCTCAAATTAGTGCTATCAGTTGTTTCGTCCAGAACAATAGCAATGAACGGCGCCTCGCCAATCTCCTTCTTAATTCTTTTTAGAATAATGGTTGCAACAGCGGAAATTAAATCACTCTGGATTCGATTCGACGTTCCGCGAAAAACGCTAGACTGCTCTAAATGATTTTTTAAGCAATCATCATATTTAGCCCTTAAACTAAATAAATCTTGAAAATTTCCTCTATTTGAAGAAACCCTTGTTTCGTCATGACCCCTAAATCCCAATTCGGCTATCCGAGAAAACAAACGACATCGATAATTCTTCTTAATATTTGCCAATTTTTATCGACTAGTTCATTGTGTTGGCGGTGACTAATTTCCAACTGTTTATTAAGGGCGTGTTCAATTCTGGTTTTGCCGAAGACTTTTTCTTTTATGACGGCCTGCAAATGCGCTTTGGCCATAATGTGTCTTTTTACAGTTTTATGGAAATTGTGTAAATCGGAAAAACCAGTTTTATTCCAGAGACCTTTTTCATTTTCAAAAAGTAAACATAGCCAACAAAATAATTTACTTATATTTTCACACCCTGTTAGCCATTTAAATTGTTCGTATTGATTTTCCGGATAAAAATGTCTAATACAGCTTCAAACAAAGAATCTACTCCAACATTAAAGCTTCCGCCCCCACTTAAAGCACGCGACTGAAATGCAAAAATTGCAAACAGCCGGTGGAAAGTTCAATAACTTCTGGCTCGATTTCACAGGAAATCAAGCATACAGGACTTGGCTGCAAAGAAGCTAGCGGCCCGCATAGGTGCTATTCGATTTCTATTGTGGCTCGGTCGGAGTCAAGGCCGCATTTATTATGGGCTTGATAATTAAGATAATATTTTAGCATTTTTAATATAAACTAAATTAATGGTTTCCTATTTCAAAAATTACATTTTAAAAGATGTTTTGTAATTTTTTTTGGGGAAGCACTGCTTCCCTTGCTTCCATGGACTGGACGACCCTGGAGGCAACTGTTCGCTTTCTCAAATCTTCTAGGGTATTAACAGGAGTTTTATGTACTAGACTTTTAAAGTGACCATATAAAAAGAAATCCAAACTATTAAGATCGGGAGATCTTGCTGGCCATTGTTGAGGTCCTCCACAACCTAGCCAACGATCAGGATAAACGGTATCTAGATTATCTCGAACAATTACACTAAAATGGGCTCCATCTTCGGTACATCTTCAAGCAACTCAGGTAGTCCATCATGACGTACTGGCAGAAAAAAGGGCGTTTTAGATTTTTACTAATAATTGAAAATTGCGTTCAAGACTGCTAGATATTTTGTGAAAAAGTATCCAAGGTATAATTTGCCCCCCACATTGTACAAATATTTTATTCATAAACTTGAAATAATATCTTTTGCCTTAATACAATAGGACAATTAAGTGAGGAAGCGCAAGAAGCACACAACAAAGATTTCAAGAAATATTAAGAACAAAACTCAAAAAAGTGCCGCCGAGAAAAAACAAACGAAGATTTTTTTAATCGGTTCCTATTAAGTTCAGATCCTGTAATCACCAGCAAAAAAGGTTACCGATTACAATTACAATTACCGAAAGAAGCGTTAAATTTATTAAAGTCGCCAATACTAGAATATCTAAATTTAGGTGACCAAGAAGTTGATTGCCATAGTAATATCGGCATTGATGAAGACGACTAAATAATTGCGTTTAATTTATTTTTGTTGATAAAATATGTTCTATTTTAAAACAATGTATTGGTCGTTATTAGTAAGCAATTGGCTTTGTAGAAATAAATAGATTTTTACTAGTTTGTGACGTACGATAAATCAAAGAGCACATTTTCATCTTATCTTACAATAAGAAAATGTATAATAATTTAATGAGTAAATTTTAGGTAGTTGTTATGATTCCATTGTGGGATTGTCCAAGAAAACTATCATTTGTTTTCTCCTTATTTTCGACTAGGTCAACTATGAGAGTAAACTTAAGTAGCTCATTTACGTGAGACATACTAAACTGCTGGCCACTTGAAACAGTTCACCTGCATTTTTTGGTAAAATTTAAGTTTAGTTACCTTGTTATATATCGTTGATAAGCTAATTTTAAGCTGAATACGATACTTAATAAAAATGTACAGGGTTCTATTTAAAATAAAAAAAAAGTAGGGGTCACTTCCGGTAAAACCAGAAATAATTTTTAATTACTTTTTTATAGAAAACTTACCTCTTCTCGAGTTATAGAAACGTCTTAAATTTATTTTTTTTTGATATTTTTAAAGCTAAAAGGGTGGCAGCCTGTTACATGTCTTTTGTGTTACCCGATGTTGGTAACTTTGGCTGTAAAATCAACAACTGTATTTTTTATAAATAATAAAGTTAGAGAGAAAATTAAAAAACCGTTTGGAGAAAATATTCACTACCACTTAAAACTTAAGTAAGAACTTTTAAATTTTGAATTCTTTTTTATGCTACAGGGTGTTGAAATATACGTACATGATCTTTAGGATTGCTAGGATTTTTACATCAAATGGCTAATAAAAAAACATATGTTACAGCTTAAAAAGTTACAGCTTATTATGTAGATAAATTCAATTTTTTGACAAAAAAATCTCAAAAAAAAATATTAAAAATCCAAAAAAAAAGTTTGAAATTGTTTTTTACAATTTCACCAAGAAATACGCTAATCTAACAATTAGAACTACAAAATTGTTTTTGTAGATTTTCGGAACAAATAAAAATTTGAAAAATTTGCAGTCTTGTTTAACACCCTGTATAAATAACTTTTTAGCTTAGGTAAGTTTTGAGCCTAAAATTGGTTGTATGTAATAAAATTTGCAAGATACCACTTAAAACTGCACCTCAGTATCTCATCTCGTTTTAAAAATATTCGAACTTAAATTTTGCCAAAAATGCAGATGAACTGTTGTAACCCTTGATTTTCTCAAAACCAAGGTGCAAGATTGCTACGCTCTTATTTAATAATTATTATTACTGTTTAATTTTTAAATTATTTCGATCACAAAATGGTATCAAGATTTCAGCTCGTGGTCAACAGAGCGTGCAATGTAGATGCCCTAGCTCAATTAACCCGGAGAGTAGGGCGTGGGAAAACTTAAGAAATCTTAAAGAAAAAAAAGAAATGAGCGCCACCAATTTATAACGACTTAAATTGGAAAGCCCCTTGATCTTCGCGGCACTTGCTTCCTCTTGATACTTTAAAAGAAAAAGAGTGAGCTAAATAAAACACACAAATGAAGTTAAAGAAAAAAAGTAAGCAATAAGTGTCACCAAATCCAGCAGCACCTACTGTATAAAAGAAAAAATATAAACAAGTTAAGTCCGTGACTTGAAATTGTCTGTGACTTGCAGTTGCAATTAGCCCCTGATTTGAAATTAGGACTGTGACTTACAAAAAGGCCCCTGACTTGAAATTAGGACCGTGACTAACAGTTGGCCCCTGACTTTTAATTAGGACCGTGACTAACAGACTTGAACCCTATCCAATAGGGTCACTCAGTTCTAGTCAAAAAGTGGTTTCACGTGCCAAGTACAAGACATGGAATATGGCGGTCTGGTCCAATCTTCAGGTCAAATCCTCTCTTGAGAGAGATTTTCTAGCACGAAAAATAACACTTGCAGTGCAAACTATAATGTGCCCCTATGATTTGAAAAAATTAGGATTTGATTTTCCATTATTGGCCCGCGCTGAAGACCTGTGGTTTATCTGCAGGTGACCAGAAAAGTGAAAATGTGTTCCCCCAGCTTTCCTTTCCTTTCCATTATATGTTTTTGGCACTGCACTTCGCAACTTGCCAGATTGCTCCTCGTCCGAGCTTGAACCTTTATCCGGCGACCCTCGGAGCGAGATACACTTTATTCCGGTTTGGGGACGTTAAAAAGTGGTTGTCACGTGCCAACCCCGTGTATTTCAAATCTTGGAATTTAACTTTCTTTAAAAACTTTTCTAATGCATCTTGGTCAAATGCCTCTCTAGAGAGATTTCTCACGAGATAACCTTTTCTTTCAAGCTATGCAAACCCCTCCCACTCCCGCCACATAGCGGCCATTACGCTAATATTCTATGTAGAACTGCGGCAGACGAACGGAAAACAGGAACAACTAGGCCTCACACGTTCACAGCGTCTGCTCCCTTTCTAGCGGGGTCGTTAGTTTCCACTCTGAGCGGTTGATTCCCGTTTCCCCAAATAAAGCAGCAAAACCGACACGTGGCACCACTTATGTTATCAACACAGAGGTCTGCACCAGAACGAACCGGAAAACTGTTCCCCAGCTTCCTTTCCATCTAGAACTTTGGTTAACTAAGGTGGCGGAATATCATTGGCTAGAATATGTCAGGCGCTAACAACCTTGCCAAAAGAGCACATAGACAGAATAAAACAAGGATATGAATAACATGTTAGACAAGAAAAACGACTCTCCATTGTTTGAGAAAGATACAGGAAATAATGCAGGAATAGACTTGGCAACAGCGAAAAAGATGCCTGCGCTGTTGATATAAGGAAGTACCGGATGGAGGGTTTCGAGAATAAGTTAATATGGAAGTCTTAGCCGAATAGATCCGAAAAGTTCCGAGACGACGCAATAATAACATTGACAGAAACAACTAACCTGAAATTTAAAAGCAACGCCAAGGCGAAATGGAAACGTAAATAAACAAATAATATTTAATTAATTACTCTAGTACTAATGGAAAAGGACCACTCAGAAAAATCAAATATTAGTCCGGAGTAGAGTACCAAAGAGTCAAAAAAATGATGTGCTAATGCAGGAGTAGTTAAATGCCATAAAAATGAAACGTAAGTTGAGTTTAATTTAATAGAATTTTCCCAACTGTATAAACTCATTATTTAACCATAAAACAGGAATTTATTCACACAATTATTAACTATTTATTTTAGGAAATGCATCAGACGCAGACGTAACGAAATTTCAGTTTATAATAGGCTCCATGTAATTATGCAACTATGGACAAAACAAAAGTCGATCTGAATTTCGGAACATCAAACATTGATAGAAATTATAAGAAGGCTGTAGTTTATATAGTCTCAGAAAAAAAAGGTAAGAATATTAGTATTGAATCGAGGAATACCTTTGGGTTATTTATGTCTAACTTAAATGAAAATATCTTTAAATGTTACATATTCACAGCAAAAGGGAACACGAATAATAAAATGCAGATTTAAGAGAAAGTATGAAATGGTGTGTATATATAGTATCTATAGTTTAAAAATAATCCTAGGTATATCTGAAAAGAAATATTTATCAAGGCAACCTTTTTTTTTAGTACAAGTATTTACAGTTCAATATTAATACATAATATGGACTTTATATCAAAGAATTTATTGGGGTACTAATGATTTGGTTTTTTTTTACAGCGACAGCATATCTAGCCAAGGAAAACGAAAAGCCGAAGACAAAATTAATAAAATTTAATTTATATCTACTCTGTAAAATATATGGGAAATAAATAGTTTGTCTAAAGTGCTATTTGAAGTTTTTCTTATACAGTATATAATTATTAAATTCGGCAAAATTAAATAAATCCAACAATTATATTTGAACTGATTTTTTTTTGGCGACATCTATGAATGAACGCTAAACTTATACCATTTACTGAAAATTATTCATTTATATCTTGAGTTCAGATATAGGTACAAAATTAACTACTTATCGAGAGGTGACACTGTGTGTACCGAAATTTGCTGCAAAAGGTGTTGAATTTATATTTCGCTTAAATATGAACAATGTAACCGCTTCTAATAAGAAAACTACTAAAATCTAAGTAAATCAAACCAACAAGGCGTACATATTAATCACTAAACTTAATACTAAAGTAGTAGATTATAATATTAAATTAATCATACAATGAAATGCACTTATAACAAAATTAAACTGTTAAATGAAATGCACTTATAACAAAATTAAACTGTTACACAGTTTCAAGTGGCCAGCAGTTTATATATCTGATAAAATCGCATGCTTAATAGTTAAAATATTGTTAAATGTCTTACTTAACTAAAACCCAGAATTTAAGGAACTTTTTTATTCATATCCTCATATATTTCTAATAGACAAGCTTTTTTTACTACCCTGTATATTAGACAAATTAGAGTAACCGTATGTAATTTTACTTAGTTTTGTAGATATTTTAAAATAAAATCTTTAGAAAAGTAGCCCCTTCAGTGTTTTGATCTTGTACGGTGAAGACCTCTGAAAATGCCTCATGCAATCGCCGGCGAAACGTCGGAAAGTAATTCCAATATGACACGGTCTCATCCCAAAACCCATTATTTCTTAATTGGGAAATCATGGTTCTTGGGATTAGACCGTGTCAAACTGAAATGACTATCAGACGTTTCGCTTTCGATTGCACGGGGCATCTTCAGGGATCTTTACGCCACGAGGTCTGAACACTGAATGAGCTCGAAGAGATTCAGGAGGGCTTTTATACCCGACTTGTGCTCGCCGAACCGTAACCCTGTGTTAAGATCGGTTTCCACGTGTGATAGATTCCCTAATTTTTTGTTTATAAAATCCTGGAACCGTTGCTAGAACCTTGGTTTCCTTTACATTTTAATATGGCCAGTGGTATGCTGGTGTTCAGCTACAGCAGAAGAATTTGTTTCTTTTTAATACATACTTCATGTTCTTTAAGTCTAGTTGATATTGAGCATCCTGTTTCTCCCACATACACTTCTCTACACGAGCAAGGAATTTTATACACTCCTTCTGTTTTAAAAGGTCCAATATCTTTCAGGGATCGGAAGCATTGTCCAATCAATACAAGATTGTATGTATGTTGGACCGCCGAAGTAATCGTCCTATTTTGTTTGTAGTGCCATGTATGTAAGGAAGACCAACACTACCTAACGGTGGCTCCTTATCACCTTCCTTTCGCGGAGTTGGATTACTATATTTTTTAATTGAACGCGTAATATCTTCAGTGCAATAGCCATTTCCGCTCAGAGCTTCGATATTTTTGATGTTACAGAATCTTGATCAGATGTCGAAATGGCTCTAAATACTAGTGGGTTAATAACCGATTTCTTTTGTGCTGGATGGTGGTGAGAATTTGCATTTAAGTATCTATTTGTAAGCGTCGGTTTTCTGCACATAGAATGTCGTAATATACCGTGTCCTTCTTTTGAACATATACATCTAGAAAGGGAATTGTCTCATTAGATTCAATTTTCATTGTGAACTAGATATTATGATGTTGAATGAGGTGATTCAGAAATATGGGAAGATTATCCTGTCCATGAGGCCATACCACAAATGTATCATCTACATATCTGAATCAGTGTTTTGGTTTTAGTGGAGCGGGTGTTAGAGCAATATCTTCAAAGGCTTCCATAAAGATACCACAGGTGATAGAGGAGAGCTGCCTCTGAAGTTTGTTCATAAAACTTTCCTTGGAAAATGAAATAAGTAGATGTAAGACAAGCTTCCACTAGGTCTATTAGGTTCTTATTAAGATTATTGTGATCCAATATGTCCGATATAACGGAAATTGAGTCGTTCACAAGAACATTTGTGTATAGTGATTCTACATCGAAACTGATCAAAATATCTTCGGGATCCAACCGGATTTCCTTAAGTTTTTACACGAAATGTGCAGAGATTTTTAAGATATTACGCGTTCAATTAAAAAATATAGTAATCTAACTCCGCGAAAGGAAGATGATAAGGAGCCACCGTTAGGTAGTGTTGTTCTTCCTTACATACATGGCACTACAGACAAAATAGGATGATTACTTCGGCGGTCCAACATACGTACAATCTTCAATACACATAAGAAGATTGGACAATGCTTGCGATCCCCGAAAGATATTGTACCTTTCCAAACAGAAGGAGTATATAAAATTCCTTGCTCCTGTGGAGAAACAGGACGCTCAATATCAACTAGACTTAAGGAACATGAGCGATGTATTAAAAAGAAACAAATTATTCAATCTGCTTTAGCTGAATACCAGCATATTACTGGCCATATTATAAATGTAAAGGAAACCAAGGTTCTTTAAATTTTTAAACAGCAAAAAATTTCAAGAGAGATACGGGATACGGTCTACATCACACGTGAAAACCGATCTTGACACAGGGTTACGGTTTGGCGAGCACAAGTCGGGTATAAAAGCCTCCCTGAATCTCTTCGTAGCCAGAGCTTTTGACAAAGGATGGCACAAAGGACTTGTGTACAAAATGCAAAATGCAGGCTTTGCAACAAAGACATGCAAACTAATTGCCCACTATCTGGATGATAGATCGGCAAGCGTCAGAGTCAAACTCTCCAAATCGATACCAAGAAAACTAGAAGCATGAGTGCCTCAGGGATCTGTGTTAGGACCGCACTTTATAACGTGTATACACATGACATCCCCAAGACACACAACACTTCTATAGCCCTATACGCCGACGACTGTGCTATAGCGGCAAAGCATAGAAATGCAGGTATCATTTGTAGGAGACTATAGGAAGAAATGGATCTGATAAGTGACTGGTGTATCACTTTGAAGATCAAAATAAATGCATAAAAAAGCCAGGCCATCCTCTTCCAAAAGAGGAGGATGATACCCCCAGAGGCTATAAGCATTGACGGAGATGACATCCCATGGACTAACACGATTAAATATCTAGGGCTGATTATGGATAAGGGGCTAACATGGAAACCCCATATAGAGGCAACAAGAGCAAAGACAAACAGGGCTATGGCCAGGCTATACCCTCTCTTGAACCGAAGAAGCCCCATGGTTCTTCGTACAAAGCTGTCCATGATAAAAATGATTGCACGATCACAGTTGACATATGGTGCAGTAGCGTGGGCGTATGTAGCGCCCACCTACATAAACCAACTGGCAGCTACAGAAAATAAGTACATAAGGACTGCGGTAGACGCACCTTGGTACGTAAGAAATGCCCAGATCCAGAGGGACCTGGACTGGGAGCCTCTCCAGACAGCAATCAGGAAGAAAGCCACGAAAGGCATAGAGCGGGCAGCAGCACACCCATTCGAGGAACTCAGGATGCTAGTGGACTACGACCCCCAGGAGGAGAGGCGGGTACACCGGGTCTACCATCGTAGGCCCCGCGATCACACACCGTTACACTGATAACACACACACTCTCATCGTTTTTCAGACACTCTCCTATATTGACGCGACAATATAGAAGAGGTGCGATGTGAGTACACACATCCGGATGTGTACGAGCTGACACACCTAAGATAGCGATGACTTGTGGTTTATTTAGGCCCTAGGCCCGTTAAACCGGTAGTACCTATCATCGAGAGGCGGCTTCCCAGGAGGGAAGTCGGGTGGATGGTGGGTCCTCTGGGCCATTGGGCCCTTCGCGCGGTCGAGCTCATTCAGTGTTCAGATCTCGTGGAGTAAAGATCCCTGAAGATGCCTTGTGCAATCGAAGGCGAAACGTCGGATAGTAATTCCAATTTGACACGGTGTAATTCTAAGAACCATGATTTCTTAATTGACCAAAGCCGTGAAAGCTTCTATGTTTTCTTAACTGACCTTAACCGTGAAAGTTTTCATAGTATGTTAAACATTAAAAATGTTTGTCAGTGAAATCTATTCAGACACGAAACCTCGATCCTTAAAATTGGCTTTATCACCACATTATTATTTCTATGCGTCATTTTTCACCTCGCTATTGTACTATAAAATGCTTTTCAAGTGCTTTTAAAAATGCAAGTGGGTTTTCACACCAAACTAGGTGCGCCGCCGCTGCTCGTTCTGTGACCCGTATTAGCCTTTCCGGAATGGCCAACCGCAATGTATTTTAGATTGTTATCAAGTATGCGGTGATTCAAAATAATTATGATAAAGTTAACTGTTGAAAAATTGTATCCTTTCTTGGTTTTATTGCTCTTTTATTGCAAATGATATTGTTTCAGGATTCCTGTTAGGCCAAAACATTGCGTTGTTGCGATCGTGCCATGTTCCAATATTATAATGTCAGTAATATGCAGATTTAATATCGACTTTAATGTAATTAATATTCGGAAAGCTGAACTAAGAACTTACATCTAGAACCTCTAGAAACCCTCCAAAATTTCTTCAGATCTTTACGTTTCAGGGTCCCTAGATGCCAAAAAACATGTTTTCTCAATTCCATCGATCCGTCTGTCTGTCTCTCTGTCTGTTCGAGGCATAGCTAAGAAACTACATACCGGATTGACATCACATTTTAAAAAAATATTTAGAAAATTATTATTAAAAACTGCATATCCAATTTATCTCAAATTTTGCAGAAAACTCAAGTATTATGTTGGAATCAACTAGACTTAATATGACGGGTATGACGCGTGCTGATGTGCTCCCGTATTTACTGTAATTTTCGAGTTATTTCTGTGAACCTATTTACAAAAATTTGCAAGTCAAGTGCTTGCATAAAGAAGTGTTTATTTCGTTAGGTCCCGTTCTGAATATATATCAGCTAATCCCCTAAATCGGCGTTTACTTTCATACTCTCATAATTTATCGCAGTTAAACATGAGTTCGACGTGTGTTTTTTGTAAGGAATCAATAAACACTGGCCACAAAAAACTGTGCTGTTCGGAGTGTCGGAAGATCAGTCATAGTACATGTGTTCATAAATCTATCGATGTTGCCAGCTTGCTGCAGGAGGTCAGTGGTTTGTCTTGGAAGTAATAATTGTATACGTGATTGCATTACAATTAATCAGCAGTCTGTCAAGGAGTTAATCGATAATCAGGTTCACAGCTCTGAAGAGCCTTAAAGCGGTTTTTGAGGGTTTCCAATCTGACCTTACTGAGCTGATTACTGCTAAATTATGTAACATTGCAATGAAGTCTCCTGATTCACCAGTTAACTATGCAAAAATAGTTAAAAGCAATACCCGATCTGCTGTACTGATCAAACCAAAGGATCAGTCGCAATCGACTACCACAACAAAGCAATACGTGTCGAAGCAAATCGATTCTATTGGATCTCATCTACAGCTTGGTAAAGTTAAACCAACCAATAATGGAGGTGTGTTAATAGGTTGTAAAACACTTGAGGAGAACAAGCGATTTAAAAAAATTGTCGAAGAGAAACTCTCTGATTCCTATGAAATCAAAGAACTCCGGGGCTTGAATCCTAGAATCAAGATCGTGGGTTTTACCGAATTTTATAAAGATGGTGACTTATCAACTATTTTAAGGCAACTAAACCCGGATATATTTTTTAAAGATTCCTTGTGTGAGGTTATAAAAATTGTTAAGACTAAGAAACATTCTAATGTATATCAAGCAGTTTTGCAGGTAGATAGAGTAACTTATGATAGGGCTATGATGGTGGGCAATGTTTTTGTGGGGTATGACCCGTGTCTTGTTTATGACGGTGTTCAAGTGACTAGATGTTTTAATTGTAATGGTTTTAATCATTCAGCAGAAAATTGCAGTAATCAACGTCGTTGTCCTAGATGTGGCAATGATCATATTGTTAATGAATGTCAAGCGCAGGTTTTAAATTGTTCTAATTGTACTAGTTTAAATGGTGGTAGTACTGGCATCACAGTTAGTACTGATGATGCGGCCTGGGATATTAATAAATGTACTGTCTTCAAAAATGCATGCGCCAAACTTAAAGCGAATATTCTAGGTGAATAGCAATTAGTTATAGTTTCGCCCCAGCTCACAACTCCCACTGCCAGTTTAACTCCGCTCACCCGCGTGTTAGCTTCTGCCACCAAACAAATTCAAAATAAAAACATCTCAGTATACTACCAAAATACCCGTGGACTTTTAACAAAATTAAACGAAATATTTAACAGCTCGTGTTATTGTGATTTTGATGTATTAGCGCTTATGGAAACTTGGCTTAATTCATCTGTTTGTAGTAGTGAGATAATATGTGATCAATATAATGTGTATCGAGCTGATCGAGATTTCACTGCGACTAACAAATCCAGAGGTGGAGGTGTTTTACTCTGTGTTCATCAGTCATATAAATCATGTAGAATTAGTTTTGACAGGGGTGACTTATTGCCTGGTACTGACATTGTGGACTTTAAGGTAAGTTTTGACTATTTCTCAATCCTATTTTTTCTAGTCTATATACCACCTCCTGTCTCTGTTAGAAATTTGGAAAACTTACTTGATTTTTTTCTTTCTTTAAATATTATTTTTGGCAAAAATATATGTATTCTTGGTGATTTCAATTTACCGGCTTATTCAGAGATTTTGGATTGTGAAACCAGAGACCAATGTGCCTGTTTACTTAATAATTTTTTATCCTATATGAATCTCACTCAAAGTAATAGCGTAAGAAATATTAACAACCGAGTCCTAGATTTAGTGATACATAATAATCCGCAATGTTTGATTAATAGAGCCTTGGATAGGCTAATACAAGAAGATAACCATCACCCTGCTTTGGAAATATCATTTCAATACTCTCAATCTGTAAACCGTAAATGTGATTTGGCTTTAAATCTTGAAAACAATTATAATTTTCGCCAAGCAAATTTTCCGGTGATGTATGAAACATTTTATAATATTGATTGGTCATATCTTGAACGGGCAAATGATGTAGAGAGTGCATGTGCCTTGTTTTATGACGAAATCTATGAAATTTTTGATTCATGTGTACCAAAGTATAAAAAAATGCCTAAACGTAAATACCCACCATGGTTTACATCTAAAATCATCCAGAATATAAAGAAAAAGGATATATGTCATAAAAAATACATAAATCATGGTTGTTTGGAAAGTTTGGAATTGTTTACGAACCTTAGAACAAAAATAAAAACAGACATTAAAGATAGTTATATCTTATATATACAGAGAATCGAGACAGATATTAAGAGTAACCCTAAAAAATTTTGGTCATTTATAAAAAGTAAAAAAGAAATATATAGCATGCCTAACAATATATTTTATAATAATAATGAATTAAGTGACCCTTTAGAGATTCTTAATTCTTTTACTTCCTATTTTGAACAATCGTTTTCTAATTCTAATACAAATTTTGTAGAGGTGAATAATATTTCTTCCAATCTAAATATTGACGTTCCATATTTCTCCGAAGAGGATTTTATAAAAGCCTTAAAAAAAAATGCGCCCGAAAAACACAACTGGACCGGATTTAATTCCTGCTTTTCTTATTCATGATTGCAAATTAGTCTTGTTAAAGCCCCTTCTGTTTATTTTTAACTTATGCTTACAACAACACACGATACCACAGCTTTGGAAAGTTTCTAGGGTTTGTCCAGTGTACAAAAAAGGTGACAGAAATGAAATCTTAAACTACAGACTGGTGTCCATTATCTGTACTATTTGTAAAGTATTTGAAATCTTGCTGCATAATTCTCTTTTTCCTCTAGTTAAAGAACTCATTCTACCTCAACAGCATGGATTTTCTAAGGGTAGATCGACAATTACCAATTTGCTTTGTATTTCGCATGATATAGCCGAATCAATTGATGCAGGCAGTCAAACAGACGTAATATACTTAGATTTTTCAAAAGCGTTTGACCGAATTGATCATAAAATTTTATGGTGCACTGTTCTTCTGAGCTGTCTGATATGCGTTATCCCCATTATCTCCCAAATCAATAGCTTGCCAATTTAAAGGCGCAATCGGCACTGGCAAATTTGCATTATGAGGAACAGGTCGTATGGCAGATTGCAAACTTGGATATTCTATGCTGTGCTTTCCCTTTTTGGAATAACCGTCAGTCTTTGTCAGGCAGAAATAACAATCGTCAGAATGATTGGTGGGTTCTCGCCATACCATTGGAACTGCAAAAGGCATACTTTTTCTCTTTCCCTTCATCCACTGCACCAATGATACACTACAACTAACCCAGCACACATGGGGAGCCCACCGCTTATCTTGATCACCAATTAACACGCCAAAATATTTAAAGTAGGTTTTTTTTTACATTTTCGGAAAAAGGCCTGGCTTGTGATTTCACTAGAAATTCTCCACAAATATAACAAAATTTGTCATGAGAAATTTTGTAAGTTCGGCGCGTTTGACTCGACATTCTCGTCTTCACATACACTTGCTTATCGATACACAGAGAACCACTCAATTCGAAAATCAACAGAAGAATGATGTTTAACGTTTATTTTATGTCTAATGTTGTAAACAACCCAGGGTATTTCCATTGTGAAAGTAATGAGCTGGCCTGTGTTAGAAAAATCTTATCGACCAATGTTATTTTTTAGGTTGGTGATATCATTAATGTATAACAAAAAAAAAGAATAGGTCCCAAGACCGAACCTTGAGGGACTCCACTTGTAGTCAACTTACAGTCAGAATCAGAACCGCTTGCCCTTACAAATTGTTTCCGAGATAAGATTTAAACCAATTTAAAGAAATACCACGAATTCCATAAAAAATTAGCTTGAATATCAACACAGTCAGAGGCTTTTGCATAGTCACAAAAAATTGAGGCGGTGGGGTGTTTGTTATTGAGGGATAAGTAGACGTCGCTACGCAACGAGAACATGGCGTTACTGGTGCACTTGTTGGGAAAAACCGAACTGATCCGGGGATATTATTTAATGTTTGAGGAGAAACGGCATAAGACGATTCTTCAGTAACCTTTCAATGATTTTTGATAGCACTGGTAATAGAGCAATTGGGCGATAATTGCAAGAGTTAGTTTTTTTGCCATTATAAATGGAACCCCCCTTTTTTATCTGGTATTATAGAGACAAATGTCTTATACAAAAATTGTAGGGTACAATAATAATGTATACAGGGTGGTGTGGAAAAGCGCTGCGAAGAAGATTGTGTTTTTTCTTATGGAACACCCTGTATCTTGTAAGTCTAGTTCATACAACTCGATTTCCTGATTGTTACATTTATTTTAAATATTAACAGAATAAATATTTTTACAATAAACTTGGCTGGCGCGGCAGTAGGCCATGAATCGTCAACGCGCTTGTTTTGAATGCCACGTGTTATATCTGACAACACTTTTGTCAAACGTGTCGTTAGAAGTTTAAAGTGAGTTATTCGGAGCGGGAAAAAAATTTAATTAATAAGTGCAGCAGAACATGGCGCAAAGACCGTGTTTACGATCATTTGGATTAATGTAATATTTATTATACGAGGAACTTATTGAATTTAGCCATTGGCTTTTTAGCAAAACATGTTAAATAATAAGATTTGTGCTGTTTCAGATTTATTATACATAAAACAAAAACTCATATATATATATATCTTTAACGAAAGGAAAGTTTTATTTAAAACAGTAATGTTTAAAAATCAGAATAATATATTATTATAGTAATATTTATAAATAAGAAGAAAGTCACATTCAAATATTCAAATGCTTTGAGCTGCTGGTTCTTTTCTAGACAAAGACGATACGCTTTTTTCAATTTATCAATCGCTTTTACTATTCAAAATGGACTTTGATTTATAGTTCTTATGCCATTTTGGATATTTTCCTGAAGTATACTTATACTTTCGTGTTCGTTAAAGTAAATATTACTTTTCAAATAACCCCATAAAAAAGTATCAAAGGGAGTTAAATCCGGGCTGTTCGGTGGCCGTTCCATGCTTACCAATCCAGTTCATAGTTTTAATTTAAAAAATTTGTTACCTGGACAATATCCATGGCCTACTGCAGCGCCAGTCGAGTTTATTATAAAAAATCGTTTTTCTGATGGCAATATTTAAAATAAATGTTACAAATTATATATATTCGTAAGACAAGAAAGTTAAAGGGGGGTTCCATATATAATAAAACACCCTGTACATTAGGTGAAACGTTTTAAATTACAAATTTTCTATATTATTTTGTAAAATATTAACTGGCCTCTTGTTTAAACTGTATATTTTCAAGCTCACCTAGAATGAATGCCTTAAATGCTGTAAAACGGTTTTGATTTTTTTTACCGATCCACAAGTCATCTATCGTATGAGAGAGCCAGAGTTGGTGAATAAAAAATAAAGCAATTCAAATACCGATTTACTTTGTGTCACATAGAAATGAGTAATTATGATTGATAAGGACTATGCTTGCAGGTATGAACAGTTTGCATGTTCAGTGAAATACTGGTACGCCGCGGCCAGTGGTAATTCCCTGTTCATTTTCTTTTTGCGTCGGGCTTAAAGTAGCACGACGCCATAAAAATAATTAATCTATGGTTACCTTTTTATGCATTTTAATTAGTTCTTATAAAATAGAAAACATAATTGGACTTTTAAGTTAATTTATTATAAGACGTTGAAAGATAAAAGTAACGAATTGAAATAACCAGGTTTCAGGTTTATTTGTGTTACTACTGCGTCCATAAATTACAGGATATTTATTTATTTATTTATTTATTTACAAATACCTGCTTTACAGGACAAAGTCCCAATTACAAACCAGGGCAAGCACTTATAATTATAATATAATATTATATAACATAATCAAGAAAAACAAAGAATATGAAAAAACTTAAGTTAAAACTAAAACTAAAAACTACAACATGCGTCTATATGTGGAAATAATGTCAACGCAATTGCGATTGCCGCACATCAGAAGTATTAGCTATGGAAAAATCCAAGTGATAGCTCTTGTTATATTTATCACACATTAAATACAGAGGTGAAAATTTTAGAGTGTTTGTGGGCGGTTTAGGCAAATAGAATAAATTATGTTGTCGAGTTTAAACGAGGTACACAAAAATTCAGTTTTCCTAGTATATATGAACAATCAATTTTATAATTAAGCAATTTAACTAATGTAATTAAACGGTGGTAGTCACGACGATTTTTTAGGGAATCATATTCTAAGTTGTTAAGCAGCTGCTCATGCGGATAGCCCTAGTGGGGATATATATATATACCGTCTTTCAAAAAACAAGCATATTTTAAAAATCCACGTTGTATTCTTTCTAGACTCTCTACGTGTGTATTGTACTCAGGTCCCCAAATTATTGAGCCGTATTCCAGTTTTGAGCGGACGTAAGAATTGTACAATAGCTTTAGTACACTGATGTTTTTAAAGTCCCTCGTACAGCGTAAAATGAATCCATACATTCTGGAGGCTTCGGCAGTAATAATATTCATGTGAGGGACGAATGAGAGTTTTGAATCAAATAAAAATCCGAGATCGCGAAATGAGTCACACCGAGAAATAGCCTTATCTGCTACGGAATAGTCATATTTACAAAATGACAGTTTATTAGAAAATGATATTACATTGCATTTCCCTATATTAAGCATTAAGTTGTTAGTAAAACAACAATTATTTATAACATCCAGACTCTTTTGTAGCTCAATGCAATCCGCAATCCCACTGATATTGGTATAAATTTTGATATCATCAGCATACATTAAAAATTTTACGTTTAGGTCACAAGCAATATTGTTGATAAAAAGGATAAAAAATAGCGGTCCCAGTACAGAAACTGCAACGTATTTGCTAGAAGCATGCCCATTGAGGGCGACATACTATTGACGTCCCGATAAGTACGAACTGAAGAGTTTTATTAATCTCTTAGAGAATCCAGTATTTTTAAGTTTAGTAAGTAAAATTTTATGATCAATTCGGTCAAACACTTTTGAAAAATCTAAGTATATTACGTCTGTTTGACTGCCTGCATCAATTGATTCGGCTATATCATGCAAAATACAAAGCAAATTGGTAATTGTTGATCTTCCCTTAAAAAATCCATGCTGTTGAGGTAGAATGAGTTCTTTAACTAGAGGAAAAGAGAATCATGCAGCAAGATTTCAAATACTTTACAAATATTACAGATAATGGACACCGGTCTGTAGATTAAGATTTCATTTCTGTCACCTTTTTTGTACACTGGACAAACCCTAGAAACTTTCCAAAGCTGTGGTATCGTGTGTTGTAAGCATAAGTTAAAAATAAACAGAAACGGCTTTACAAGACTGATTTGCAATCATGAATAAGAAAAGCAGGAATTAAATCCGGTCCAGTTGTATTTTTCGGGCGTATTTTTTTTAAGTCTTTTATAACATCCTCTTCAGAGAAATATGGAACGTCAATATTTAGGTTGGAAGAAATATTATTCACCTCTACAAAATTTGCCTATCCGAATTAGAAAACGATTGTTCAAAATAGGAAGCAAAAGAATTAAGAATATCTAAAGGGTCACTTAATTCATTATTATAATAACATATTGTTAGGCATGCTATAAATTTCTTTTTTACTTTTTATAAATGACCAACATTTTTTAGGGTTACTCTTAATATCTGTCTCGATTCTCTGTATATATAAGATATAACTATCTTTAATGTCTGTTTTTATTTTTGTTCTAAGGTTCATAAACAATTCCAAACTTTCCAAACAACCATATTTTATGTATTTTTTATGACATTTATCCTTTTTCTTTATATTCTGGATGATTTTAGTTGTAAACAATGGTGGGTATTTACGTTTAGACATTTTTTTATACTTCGGTACACATGAATCAAAAATTTCATAGATTTTGTCATAAGACAAGGCACATGCACTCTCTACATCATTTGCCCGTTCAAGAAATGACCAATCAATATTATAAAATGTTTTATACATCACCGGAAAATTTGCTTGGCGAAAATTATAATTGTTTTCAAGATTTAAAGCCAAATCACATTTACGGTTTACAGATTGAGAGTATTGAAATGATATTTCCAAAGCAGGGTGATGGTTATCTTCTTGTATTAGCCTATCCAAGGCCCTATTATTATGTATCACTAAATCTAGGACTCGGTTGTTAATATTTCGTACGCTATTACTTTGGGTGAGATTCATATAGGATAAAAAATTATTAAGTAAACAAGCACATTGGTCTCTGGTTTCACAATCCAAAAACTCTGAATAAGCCGGTAAATTGAAATCCCCAAGAATACATATATTTTTGCCAAACATAATATTTAAAGAAAGAAAAAAATCAAGTAAGTTTTCCAAATTTCTAACAGAGACAGGAGGTGGTATATAGACTAGAAAAAATAGGATTGAGAAATAGTCAAAACTTACCTTAACGCCCACAATATCAGTACCAGGCAGTAAGTCACCCCTGTCAAAACTAATTCTACTTGATTTATACGACTGATGAACACAGAGTAAAACACCTCCACCTCTGGATTTGTTAGTCGCAGTGAAATCTCGATCAGCTCGATACACATTATATTGATCACATATTACCTCACTCCTACAAACAGATGAATTAAGCCAAGTTTCCGTAAGCGCTAATACATCAAAATCACAATAACACGAGTTGTTAAAAGTTCACGGGTATTTTGGTAGTATAATGAGATGTTTTTATTTTGAATTTGTTTGGTGGCAGAAGCTAACACGTGGGTGGGCGGAGTTAAACTAGCAGTGGGAGTTGTGAGCTGGGGCGAAACTATAACTAATTGCTATTCACCTAGAATATTCGCTTTAAGTTTGGCGCATGCATTTTTGAAGACGGTACATTTATTAATATCGCAGGCCGCATGATCAGTGCTAACTGTGATGCCAGTACTACCACCATTTAAACTAGTACAATTAGAACAATTTAAAACCTGCGCTTGACATTCATTAACAATATGATCATTGCCACACCTAGGACAACGACGTTGGTTACTACAATTAAAACATCTAGTCACCTGAACACCGTCATAAACAAGACACGGGTCATACCCCACAAAAACATTGCCCACCATCATAGCCCTATCATAAGTTACTCTATCTGCCTGCAAAACTGCTTGTTACATATTAGAATGTTTCTTAGTCTTAACAATTTTTATAACCTGACACAAGGAATCTTAAAAAATATATCCGGGTTTAGTTGCCTTAAAATAGTTGATAAGTCACCATCTTTATAAAATTCGGTAAAACCCACGATCTTGATTCTAGGATTCAAGCCCCGGAGTTCTTTGATTTTATAGGAATCAGAGAGTTTCTCTTCGGCAATTTTTTTAAATCGCTTTTTCTCCTCAAGTGTTTTACAACCTATTAACACACCTCCAGTATTGGTTGGTTTAACTTTATCAAGCTGTAGATGAGATCCAACAGGATCGATTTGTTCCGACACGTATTGCTTTGTTGTGGTAGTCGACTGCGACTGATCCTTTAGTTTGATCAATTCAGCAGGTTAAAAATGCAAGCTCATTTTTCTCACTTAACACACATTAATTCTATAAATGGGGGGGTGGTGGAACATTAATAGCACCTCGGTCCAATTTCGTAGATACCATTGAAGATCTTCGACAATATAACAAAAAGGTAAAATTCATTGTATTTGTAGATTTTAACCTACCTACATCTCCTGGGGGCTCGAGAAACAACATCTAATACCCAAAGGAATAGGCACTCCATCAGCTGAAATACCTCTTAATAATATTTATTGTTTATAAATGGAACAAATTGATAATATAACTAACGGAAGGCTCCTAGATTTAGTATTTTATGATGATTTTGAATTTAATAATATAAAGAAAAAGTTGATATGTATCACTTAGAAGTCCAAAAACTATACCTTTCTTAGAAAATTTAGCTGTATATCAGAACTTCCTTCTCCAGAATATCGAGGAAGGATGTCAAATTGATGCGGTTTACACTGACATATCCAAGGCCTTTGACAGTGTGTATCATAACTTACTTCTAGAGAAATTACGAATCTATGGAATGGGTGGTACATATGTAAATTTAATCAGGTCCTATTTAACCAATCGGAAGCAGTATATTAAGAAAAATGCGTGTAACATCGAGACAAATCAATGTTAAATCAGGAGTACCACAAGGTTCTCACTTAGGACTTGTATGCAGATTATCTCAAGTTCTTTTGCGTTGTTAACTTCGAGGAAGACTAGAAGATACATGAATACGAATATGAATTAAATGAGCTGGTCCGTTGGTGCAAAAATACCAACCTCAATTTCGATGCAGGCAAATCTAGAGTAATAAGCTTCTATCGTCGAAACGCACCTTTAATGTGCAATAATGTCCTTCTAAAAGGACAATTTATACAGGAAGTTGAAAAGATTAATTACTTAGTATAACCTTTGACCGAGAAGTGACATTTAATGAACATATCAATGTTACCTTGAAGGACTACCGAATGTTGGGTTTTCAAATTTTTATTATTCAAACACAGATTTTATTACAGAGATATAGCATATAGAACTAGGATTCAGTTGGTTGGACTGGATAGCCTAAAAAATGCTGAGAGAATGCCATGGCCTTCTTTCTCCACAAAGTTGTCAATGGTTATATTAATTCTGCTGAGTTGCTTTCTAACATTAATTTCCAAATCCCCCAGAGACAAACAAGAAACAGGCACTTATTCCAGGAAACACCCCACATAACTAACTAAGGCTTTCAAAGTTTTATTGGACGATTCATGAAAATTATGAAATTGTTCATAGTTCTCTACAATCATTTAAAAGCAATATTTTAGTTTTTTTAGATTTTAAATTGTAAATGTGTGATTAGTTAATGATAGATCTTACTGTTAGTTTTATTGTAGAGATCTCTGTAGAGTATCGAATCATAAATAAATAAATAAATCCTCTGTCCACGGTCTAATTACTGTTTTCTGTCTTATACAACAGGAAGTTGTAAATTCCGTGCCACCTTGTAATATTTGGCACTATAATTCCGATGATTGGGATAGGTCGCGGGATTTCTACTCCTCCTTCCCTTGGAATGATGTTTGTTTATCTTCCAGCGATTCTTCCGAAATGTATCCAAGTTGACATAAACACCTTTATGCTAAATTCTATTAAGACCTCCCAACAGTAAATCTTGATTTTCATTCTTCTTCTTCTTTTAGCCCTCTTGCGTCCAAAATTGAACTCAATTCCTTCCATCTGTCTCTATTTGAGGCTGTCTTGTACCAAAGCGCCCATCTTGTAATTAGTCTCCTCTAGAACATCCTCCAGTCCATGGTCTCCACCTCATAATTCTTGCATTCCACCTATTGTCCGTTATTCCTGCTATGTGACCTGCATAATTCCACTTAAGTTGTGTCATTCTTTGAACTATATCTGTTACTTGTGTTCTTTGTCGAATTTGTTAATTTCTGATCCTATCAAAGTTATTCCCAACATTTTCCTTTCCATTGAACTTTGCGTTACTCCCAGCTTCTGTGTTATCTGTTTAGTTAATGTCCATGTTTGTGCTCTATACGTAGTAACTGATAGAACACATGTGTCAGACACTTATATGTTTTAGTTTTCCGAAAGCTGCCCATCCTAATTGTATACGTCTAATTATTTCGATGTTTTTGTTTCCTTTATCTAGTGTTACTTTCTGACTCAAATATACGTGTTCTGCCACATTCTCCAATTGTATACCGTCGATAGTTATATTAGTTTCCATAGAGCACATGACTTTTGTCTTTTTCATGTTCATTTTTAAACCAACTATCTTTGATGTCACTTCTAATTCGGTGAGCATTTTTTCTTAAATCTTTCTCAGTTTTCGCGAAGAGGACGATTTCATCTGCAAATCCAAGGGGGCTTAGTCTCTCTCCTTTGATGTTGACACCTCTTTTTGACCAATTTATCCTTTTAAATATTCTTTCCAGAATTAAATTAACAAGTTACGAGAAAATGGTGTCTCCTTATCTTATGCCTTTGTTTATCGGGAACAAACTTTCAAATAGAATTTTCAAAGTGAAAAGATGATCAGAAGTACTATATCCTTTCAGGAATGCAGCCTTTTCAGGTGGCTGATACAGTTCTAACATGTTCGGGATTCTATTTGCAATTATTCTTGTTAGTAGTCTATATAATTGAGGCAAGAGGCTAATTGGTCTATAACTTCTAGCATTGCTGCATCCTTCTTCTTAAAGAGAATAATTACAGTTTCTTCATTCCAGTCATCAGGTATTGAGCTATTTTCTAGGCAGACATTGAATAGAGTTTTGAGTTTGGGAAAAATAGTGTCTTGTGCTTCTTTGACCATTTTTATAATTCTTTATCAGTTATTTCCGGGACTTCCTCCAAACGAATATTTGTGATTTTTCTTCCTTACATAATATATGCCGGTTTTGGTATCCTTGAGCTGTACAATTGTGTGTAAAATACTTCTGTAACTTTTAGTATTTGTACTCGATCCCTTATTTGTTTTCCGTCCTTGTTTTTGATAGCGACGATCTCCCTTCTTCCTTCTTTTTTTCTTAGGCATTTCATGTTCTTATTTTCTTTCATAACGTCCTGAATTTGTTTGTCATAGTGTGTTTGAAGGTCCTTCCTAATCATTTGTCGAACTGTTTTCCTCGTTTCTCTATATTCTATTATGGATTATTTTCCTTCTCTATAGAGTTTTCTTTTCTTGTTTGTTTCTGCTGTTAATTTATTATAGTTTGCTTTATCTGGTTTGAAAATTTTCTGAGCTGTTTCTTTAATCGTTGTTGTCAGTTTCTTATTTAATTCGTTTATTTCGAGGGTATTTCTTAATTGTTCTTCGTATCCTCTCTTCTTTTCTTAGAGTTTGTGTGTTTCTATTTTTTGTAGCTATTAATTTAGAAAAATCTTTTCAGATTCTGTGTCTTTATTCTAGCTCTCACAATACGATGATCACTGCCGGTGTTAAATGAGTTGTTGAGAACTGATACATCTTTGATAATATTTATTGTTTGACGCACGTAGTTGGGACTCATCTAGGTCCACTTTCTCTGTGGTTTCTTGTCAAAGAATGTATTCATACATACTTTTTTTGACATTCCATAAAGTTTGTTAACATGTTTTCCCTGTTGTTTCTATATCCTTGGCCAAACTTGCCAATGTATTCTTCGCCTTCCGGCTTTTGTTCTTCTAACACCACATTAAAAACTTCAATTACTAAATTATAAGTGCATTTATGTTCTTCTATTACTTTTGCAATATCTTCATAAAGCAATTCAACGGCTTCGTCTACATGTATTGCTGTCGAGGCGTAAACCTGTATTATTTTGACTGTCTGGCTTTTCGATAAACTAATAATCGAAGATAACATCCTTTGGGTATTAAAGTCCCTACTTTACGTTGGCTTTCATTTTCATGTCCGATGTAAAAGAAAGTGTTCCCAGATTTTAGCGTTATTATGTTTTTTCTTTTTCATCTAATTTCACAGTTTAACAGGCTAAAAACTAAAACTAAAAAAAAAAGGCTAACTTTAACACACGCATAAAAGGCAAAGTTCTTTCTTGTCAAAATGACAGCCAATCCTTTGGATCGCTTTCCAAAAATATTAATCAAAACTACTTCAAAAACACCTTTCCACCCCTTAATTTGTAGTTATGAAATCGTCTCCATGTCAAAAGCAACAGCTGAGCTTTTTACAAAACAATTTGTCCCCAAATTGTACTTTAATCCCTCCTATTTACTTCCCCTTTCCATCAGTAGCAGCTTTTCCATATATTTCTCACGAAATTGCCTTTAGGGTTAAAAAAATACGACGTATTCTCAAAACAATACCAAAAAGTCCTCTGGCCTTACCATCAAGTCGTAGTTCTAAAAAAATAAATGCTCTTCTGGGCTCATATCCTTACAGGGTTATTCCAGGTGTCCAATCACAAGGGTATTTTTCCTAAAATTTGGAAATCTGTCGTGTACTGCATACTTTCAAAGAGGGATCCAAATCTCTTTCCTGTATCTACAACCTATCTACTCCCAATTAATAATATTAAGGTAATAGAAAAGTATATCAATAGTGATCTTTTAAATTACGTTTAACGCCAAGACAGTGTCTATGGTATTCTTTCAAAAATGTACTTGATTGCCAGTTTTCTTTCCGACAGAAATATTTCTGTAGTGGTTGATGGCAATTATTCTGACATTATTTTTGTAACCGCTGAAATTTCATAAGTACTTACTTTTTGTTAAATGTTCGATGATATCTGAAATCCATTTTATACAAAACTGTCTATAGACTAGTAGTGCTACAGCTTATTTGAATTTCATCTTTAGTCGACAGTTGCTGTAGATGTTTGCTCTCCGTAGATGTTGGAGACTTTTCGCCTTCATCGAAACATTTAGTGGAACTGTCATCTTTACTTTTTCTCTTGATGTGATTGGATTTGAGACGATTCTTTTCACTGTAATCAAAGGTGTCTTAATTCAATTACATGTTTAACTCGCAGCAGCACTAGCGTTAAGTCATCTGTTAACCTTTAGCTACTCGCGTACCAAATTTTCCCGTTACTACTCGCGTGGTGTATTTTATACACCATTGCATTTTTCATTGCAGCGAGATTATTTATCACTTTGTATATATTTTAAAGAACAACAAATAATAATATTAGGTCATTTTGGTTGCCAACACAGTTTTATTTAAAAAAAAATGTAAAAAATTATCAAGGTTTTAAAAAAAAATTATGAAAAACTTAATGCTAATATTATGTAGAATAAAACAACAACAAAAATGGGATTCAAACATTTTCCACGGGGTTTGCCTATTCACTAGAAGAATCATGTACTTTACATTTATGGCATGTAATAACATTATCACTATGTTCTTTACATACTGATCTGCTGCAAAGGCCACATGTGATTGTTGTAACTCTGTTTTTTTTCTGCCACAGATAAAGCACCTCCCTCGAATTTTTGTGGGAGGCTCTTGGTCCATCTCCTCTTCATTTTCTCGATACTTAGACAAAAAATATTTAATATCGGTTGGTAAAGTTGGAATTTTAGCTCTTTCTGAGAGTTGTGGTCTCATCAGCTTCAAAGCAAGCGTTTTCAAGAAAACTCTTCTGTATTTGTAGGGAGAATAAGGATGATTGGCATTGTATAAAACTTGACTATTAATTCCAGCTATGTTTAGCAACTGAAAGAAAAAAGTCAAAGGCCAACGTTTTGATCTTCTACTGACAGAATATGTGTTACACATTTTATCCACTCTATCCACTCCGCCTTTTGTGCGGTTGTAGTCCAATATAATTTCCGGTTTATTGGTATTTGGATCGATTGCAGAATCATCGTGCATTGTTGAAATCAAAACGACGGATTTGTTTTTTTTTGGAACGTATGAAACTATTGTTATTTCCCTTTGGAATCTAAAAATAGATGAACCAGCCGCTCTAGTTTTGTTGGGCAAAAATTCTTGTGGCAACTCTCGTTTATTTTTTTTCAAGGTTCCAATCATTGTGATCTTATTTTGTAATAATTCATGTGCCAAAGGGTAGCTTGAATACCAATTATCACACGTTAAATTTCTATTACTTCCTTTCAGTTCTTCAAGTAAACGGTGAACTATTGCAGTTGGAGTATTCGGTACGTTGTATTGTCCGTCTGGTTGTTTTCCACAGTACAGCTCTAAATTGCTAACATAAAATGTTTTAGCGTCACAAAGGACGAACACTTTCAAGCCATATTTAGCAGGTTTGTTGGGAATAAATTGTACAAAATTGCACCGTCCTCTGAATGATATTAGCATCTCATCAATTGTCACAAATTCACCAACACTGTAATTTCTTTGCAATTAACTACAAAGCTGTCTAATATGCATCGTACTGCAGCCAACTTATCTGGTTTTTTTCTTTTGTCTCTGGTTGTTTTGTCATCAAACCTGATAACGCTAAGCAAAAATAGAAATCTTTGGTAGTTCATACAAACTCGAAATATTTCAAATCCTGTCTTATCCTTTGTCCACAATTCCAAAAAATGAGTGTGATTTTGCTTCTTAGAACCAGAAAGAAATAATAATCCAAAAAAAAGCAAGCATCTCGGTTTTCGTAACGTCCTTTGCGTCTCGCTGTCGATCATAGTTTGGTCGTACTCGTGAAATTTCTAAATTTGTACATTGAACAATCTGTTCAACCATGACTTCATCAAATATTTTCATAAAAGCGCTCATCTCATCAGTTATATCACGTGCGCACTGCCTTGGTCCCGGGAATATTTTCAATAAATTTTTCTTACTGGTTTTACTAAATTTACTCACAATTTCATTTTTCGACCATACACTTTTTTTATCCTTTCCAACATACTGATTGTCTAAGTCAACTACTTCTCCGAAATCTGAATTTTCCATATTTTCATCCATGAGTTCGTCTTCTGGAATATCTAAGTCACTCATTTCCTGCTCCGAATTAGTATGGTGATCAGATTCTTCTATAAGCTCGTCTTCTGACAAATCTGGTTCACCACCGACCTCTTCAGAATCGCTATCAAAAATAACCTGAGCCATAGCTTCCAACTCATCTTCAGTTAATTTTTTGGGATTTTTAACTGCTACTCGATGCCTGAAAATAATTATTATAAGTAAGTATATAACAATTGAATACATATATACATATTTTTAAATAACAAAGTATTTTTTTATTGCAGAAAACCAAAAAAATACAACTTTTCAAAATACTTACATAGTTACTCGCGTTGGCGTATTTTGTACACCACTCAAATTCTTGCAAAATATCTGACTACTCTATTACGCTATTAAATCGACACTGCGCGTATATCCAGAGGACATATCAGGCAAAGGTTAGCGAGCTCGGCGACCTTGAAAAAGAAATCGTAAGAACTCGGCAGCGTTCGGAACAAATTTGGTGTATTTTTTACACCAGCGCGAGTAGTTAAAGGTTAAGTAAAGAAGTATAAACAATCTCCCTGGCATTGATAGATAATAGCTTTTTCTTCAGCAGTATACTAGAAGGAGCACCATCAATATTTTTCCACGGTCGTCACACGATGCTGTTTTATAAGTATAATATTTTGTAAAATGATATCGTAATACAATTGGACACTTTCCGTGAGAAATAAAGACTGACATTGAATTTTTCAAAAATGTCCCTAAAATAGGTAAATATTGAAAACATTTTCAGAACACTTTTTAGTTTATATGAGAGTCAGTTTGGGTGAGCTTTTCAGGAATTGATCATTAAGATGAATTAATACGAATAACTTTCAAGCAGTCTTAGAGGAACTTCCTTGCGCTAATATCTTTACTATCCCGGACATTGATGATAAAATATACTTTTTTAATTATTGTATTTTAACACTATTCGACAAGTATGCGCCAGTAAAACAATTCAGTATACTGAGAACATAAAATTGCTTCAAAAACTAAGAAAGAAGGCATTAAGGAGGTTTAAAGAGACGAAGCACACGGGGCACTACGAATATTATAAGCAGCTAAGAAATTACACAACTTCGGATATACAGAGAAAAAAGCATATTATAGATTTAAGTTATAGCTGCAATACTCATTTATAATTTTAATAGCTGCAATACTCATATATAATTTTAATAAAAGCATGATGAAAAACAACACCGTATTTAGACAGATTAGGAAACTCTCTTCCTACATCGGTGCCAAATCTAATCTATATTTTGTTTTCTAGGGCAGCCACTGCAGACAAACTCATTTTGTAACGCTTGTGTAATTACTCTACCATCGTAAATCTATTAATGGCATGAATTTTCGTCTTATAATTAATCCCTGATCTGCATAAATATAACTTACAATGAATCTCCGAGCCTTATATTGTTTTACGACATGAATCCGTATGTATATGAGATTTTAATCGACGCGAATGTAAAGTCGTAGTTAATTATACAGGATAGGATTAAATATTTTAATAACATGACCATATTCCTTTATTTTATGTAATATTAGCTCAATAAACTTGAGTCAGGAAAAAGAAAATCTTTAAAAAAATTCCGGTTAAGCTGGATTTTTTTTGGATATCAATAAAAGTTTTTTTGAAATTATCTCAGAAAGTCCCAATTTTTCAAGAAAAACAGTTGTACTTTATAAAATTTTGTATAGGTTAAGTTTTTTCCGTAAAATCAATCGTTTTTGCAATAGCTGCTGGTTTGAAAGTTATTTATGGTTAATGTGGTTTATACAAACTTTGTAAGGGTCTTTGGAACGTGATCTTCAATGTACTAAAGAGTGTACGAATGTTGTACTTCCGCAGAATTCCTGCAATTTTATCTCTGGTACTTTGAAGAAAAGGTAAAACTGCACTACTTGATGGTTGAGTATCCAATACTAATTTAGGTCTAGGATTATTTTAATATCTAATCGAACGCCTAATATCTCTATATAATATCCGTTTGATTTTAAAGCCTCAGTCAGTTTTTCTGTTTCGTCCGGAAGTGACTTTGTAACACATATTGACAAAGCCCTAAAGACTAATGAATTGATGAGGATTGTTTTTGAGATGGATGATGGAGAGAACTAAAGTTTAAATCCGTATGTATCGGTTTCCTGTAAACAGTATGGCATAGTCACAATCTTTTCTTTTGTACTAACACATCAAGGAAGGGAATGAGACAATCTGACTCAACTTCTATAGAGAATTTTATATTAGCATATTGTGATCTAGAAATACAGTTAAATTTTCTTCTCCACAAGTTTGGGTGGTGTGGAAAACAAAAGGAGGTGAACTTCATGTGGAAGTTCAATCTGGGAAGAATAGGATGCCCCATCAGGTATAATCGCAGAAGTAGCAGATGTCTCAGGGTTCATAGCAACCTGGAAAAGTCATGTAATTCAGAAGTCCAACTAAAAATCAGTGAAAAGACAGGGAATTTACAAAAAATAATAGAAAGTCGGAAGATAAACCCGGAAAAATAATAAAATTAATCAGCGTTGCTTGATTGTATTTACCCAAAATTATTTCGTCTATTTTATATAACCATAATTATATTTAACATATATATTTTATATCTATAATTTATTTAACATCCCTTGTATAACTTAAAATTATTTTGCGGCTCTGACATAAGAAATTTGTTTTACATTTCCCGTATATTTAGACTTGCACGTAGGCGCACATACGGACAAATAGCTATATTAGGTTGCCAACAATAGTTTTAGCAATATACTCAAAAAACATTTTTAATACTCGTAACACGATATGCAATAGTCGGTCTTTATCATCCCGAATTATTTCTTTTATTACCGTATCGTAGGAGGCTGTGCGTAAAAACAAGGTTGGCTAGTAACCGAAGCCATCTTTTGTGTTAACTTGCGTTTCAAATTTTACCGGAATAATTATGTTTGTTTATTGTTGTGTTATTTAAATTTAAAAAACCTTCATTATGGAGATTGAAACATCAGGTATGTACTTTAATATTCCAGTGTTACTTTTTCTTTACATTAATAAAATTTGTAAAAATAAAATACTTTTCATAAGACCACTCTTTTGGTTTCAAAAATTCGATACAAATTTACATAGCAATGATTTAAAAAAAAAGTTCCATTGAGTACAACTGTTATTCTTTAATAACATGAAAGTTAATGCCGTAACGATAAATCTGAGACCAAAAATAGCTCCCCATGTCTCCCCCATTGCTGATTACATATTATTTTTTAGAGAGGTAGTCCCAATGAACCCGCTACACGACGAATACACGAGGTAAATATAAAACGAAACGAACTATTTTTGGTGTTGAAAAATAACCAGAGTTATCGTCAACAAAGTGTAATGAACAATTAATAAAGTACATAATGGACAAGTTCAGCATAAGTGAAATATCTGAAGGTGTTCCTACACAGTTAAAAAACGTTGTGAAGGTGTTTGTTACGAAACTATTATCTAAGTGGCGTGAATGTAAATACGTACGAGAGATTTTGTGAGAATAATAAGGCATGACTAGATGCAAAGCTAAAAGTTTGTATAGACGTTTTACGACAACATCCAACAAAGTCTACGCAATTCGGTTTTTCAAAGAGAGGCCAAAGAGAAGGTGAACGAAAGAAAGAAGAAAATAGTTAATGATTTTTACTCAAAAATGGGTCTTGTCGTCGATCAACCAAAACAAGGCGGAGGCAATAGTAATGACGGTAATACCGCCAAAAAATATTCAGAAATCCGGTTTTAGTCGCCCAGATAACTGAAATTAACAAAGAACTAATAGAACGCTTTGGGAACATACTTAGTGTAATTTCATGTGGTCACTATGTAAATTAACAGACTTTTAAAAAGTACTGCATAGAAACTGCTAAGAGATGCATCTTTCTTTACAGCTGATACAGAATGCGCGCCAGCGTGCTCAAGTTGTTGATACATGCCTATGACTTCATTCAATCACTACCTGTACCTCCTGGTCAACTTTCAGAAGATGCTATTGAAGCTGGACATAAAAGTTACAAAATTCTCCGACAGTTTCACTCAAGGAAAACCTCAAGGCTTGCAACTAATTCGGATATATTTAATTGGATGTTAATAGCCTCTGAAAAACTAAAATGGCTTTTAATAAAGCTGTACTAAATATGTTAAAAACGCCTGACTTTATCGCAATTATGGAACCGATCCGTAGTGGTGATGATGAAGATGAGGTCGACGATGTCGATAATATCGATAATGATAGTGATGATAAACAATCGGACAGTAATTAAAATGCTTTTACTTATGTATTCATAAAACGATTAATTTATATATTATTAAAAATAAAATTTAATTACCTAATACATATACCTTTTATTTGATTACTTTTTTTTAATTCTCACAAACATGCGAACTCAATGGAAAAAACTACATTTAATTTCTAAATTTTATTTAGGCGATTTTAACAAAATTGTGTAAAAAAAATATAACTTTAAATATCGAATTATGGCCACCTAAATTCGCGATTTCTCCGTATGTGCGGCGCCATTCACAATAACAGTAACTCGGACGACTAGAAAATTGGCTTAAGTAGTGTGACTTTCTAGTGGGAGCATATTATGTTTTAAAAGATTCACCTGTCAGGCGAGCGAGTTTTAGGGCTTTTACAAATTGTGACAAATTACCCTATAGATTTTGTAAAATTAGATGGATAGAAAATGTTCGAGTCCGTGAAAGGGCTTTGGACATTTTATCTCCCCTTAAAATTTGGATGGAAGATAAAGACACTAAGCTTCCATTAAATGTTTCAGTTACTAAGATAAAAAAGGCTTTAAAAGATACGTTTTTAAGACCAAGACTCACATTTTTTCACACATTGCCGAACTATTAAAAAAATCAGAGCGGTAAACCTATGATTTTTTCTTTTGTATGATGATCTATTGCAAATACTAAACGAATTAATCAAAAAAAAATCTTAAAAACACAAGTTTTGGATAAAGGTCTCCAACAAATTTTAAAATTAAATTTTGATAATAAAGTTCTTTTACCAACTAAACAAGCATTAAAAGACCTAAATGTTCCTGAAAAGGACAAACTTACTTTTTGTGGGAATGTCGGACATTTTTGATAAATCAAATAAAGAAGTTAATAGAACGTTGTTGTCTTAAATGTAAGTTTATTAAATATGCAACGTGCTTAAAACTAAACATCATGCTTGATCAAGGAGTTTCACATATAACAGCCCAAAATTTGTAAAAGTATTTGTACGAAAAAGCAATAATTTCCGCAGAAATTGCGGAAAAAAGTGGTCAACGGTATAGCCAGCATCTAATAGATACCGAATTTATAAATTTTTGCAAAACATATAATCAAACTACCCGATTGGATACATTTTTCTACAATTTCTTGGGACAAAATGACTATTTTAAAAATTGTGGCATGTTATTAAGTTAATTTTGATCTTTTCTTATGGAAACGTCACCCTTGAGTCGGGGCTTTCCATAAATACAAATATTTTAGTTCAAACTCTGTTGCGAGGAGTCCATTATTTGCCAAAGACAAGTATATGTGTGTGTTAAAAATGCTTACAAAACTTATCAATATGCCATTGACGACTAAAATCGCCGAAAAGGGAAAGAAAAAGAAATTGATCTCAAAAAAAAGAGGCGAAAGTGAACTTTATCATTTAAAAAATAAAGAGAAAAAAGTAGAAAAGGAAGCAGCATCCATAGAACTGGAAATATCGGAACTGAGACGAAAAATTTAAAATACTTTCTGTTTGTAAATCCTTTGTATAAATGCATTCTTTTACTTAATTTTTTAATAGAACAGAATATCTTTTTGAAAATGTATACTTTCTCCAGTTAAAGTAACCCTACTTGTTCTATTACTATAGCATTTTCTTTAGTATTTTATATTCCCTATATAATTACATTTAAGTTTAGTTTCATTACTTTTGTTGGCTTTTTTATAAGAAATATAAATTCTCAAAATATAACCTTTTTTCCGTGATATTGTCAGGGAAAACCTGGAAAAGTCAGGAAATTTGATAATTCAAAATTGCTTAGAACCCTGGTCTGGGCTATATTTTTGGGTGTTGAGCGGTGTTCAAGTAAATATCTTCAATTCCGATGTCGCATTAATAGAAGCAGTTTCCTGTGGCAGCAAGAGTTTCGGACCAGTTTTGGTAGGAATAAGAAAGAAGATGAGATCTACGTTAAGAATTGCCGACTAGTGCCGAGGCAAGGTAGCCTTTTTTATTATTTTCATATATAGAATAGCCTCTCCAAATATGAACGCAGAATTGTCGGACATCCTGTATAATTATAATTTACTTACTAATTCGAATCCTGACCTAGATATTCAAATAATTTGAATACTAATAAAAAGATTTATATGCATTCGCTTTATAGGCTCGACATACATACATACTTGTTACCAAATTGGCACTAACCCAAATAAAACTGTATTAAAGTGGTCACCATAAAAATTCGCTTACAATATTATGTTATTCCTGCGGCAAAATAGCCCTTACAAACGGTTAACCTTCAGTTTTAAGAACTAGATCGTATGTATTTAGCTGATTGCATGTCTACCTAAGAGTTTATAAATCGATACTAATATAACTATATTATATATTACATGGTTTAATTGAAAAGTGTAAAATAAATACATTACTTACCAGTGAACGTGTATCCATTAGGCAGTGTGAGCAGAGGCTTAGGGCCTGGACCTCCAAAAGTGATTCGGCGAGAACCAAAGTCAGGGTGTTTCAAAAAACATGTGGGAAGATTCCTCACCCAAAAGTATAAAACTAAAAGTCCATATCAACATGGGTCCGATCTCGCTTTGTTTCTGAGATACAGGGTTTTAAAGTTTTTTTATTTTTTCGGTTTATTCCACTTCTCTTGAAACCGACTGTAGCAATCCGAATGAAATTTAGAGGTGGAAAGCTATTTGAACTAGCACATATTTCACTGACAAAAATGCGTGGACAGCTTCATCAAGTGAGCTGTCGCTGCAATTTTTTTCTAAAAAAACACGTGCACCACTGTCTTTTTATCTTTTTTTAGCATAGTCATGTAGACTGTTTATTCTGCTAAGAATTACTTCTTGATATTTTGTCGATTTCGATCTCTTTTATGAGAAAAATTTAATTTAATTATATAGTGTATGGAAGATCTTTTTTTCTTAAAATAAATTTTAGGGTCTTAGTTTAAATTATTTACCTGAACGGGATCACATGAATTATTGAAAATGACCAGTAACAGCTTCATTAGAAGCCCCCAATCTTCGGCACAAAGATCTTCCATTAAATGCCCCCACAGATAAAAATCCAAAGAATACAAGTCGGGGGATCTTGGTGGCCAGACTACTGGACCACCACGGCCAATCCATCGATACCGGTATGTTTTCGAGAGGTACTTTCTAATATCAATGAGCCGGTGCTCCATCTTGTTGAAACTCCATTCTATTTCTTGATCTAAGAAATGTGGATCGTTTTCCAACTTATCTAAAAACAACTGATAAAATTCTTGTCTAGGCCCATAATCTCTCGTTAAAATTTCTTAAACTCGTGTGTAGTGAGATGGTTTTAATTGTTGCTCCTTCCAGATTCTCTGTACAGACGGCGCGGAAATATTTCTTATTACGTTAGAAACGACTCTGGTACTCGTAAAGTCGAATCCGGTCTTATCGTGCGGGTCCAAAGGTCACCAACATTATGAATCAAATCAGAAAACACAGTGAAATGTTGTGTGATTCTTTTATCGAGCTATTAAATCTCGATGGGATATTTACAAATATACAGAAACAAACAAAATAGTTTTTTTTATTATATTACGCAATATTATTAAGATAGCCACTTAATTTTTTTTTATATATTAAATGCCGAGGGACTAAATAAGAAAATTCGCTAAATATGTATTTGGTTGGCAAAAACAAAAATACACAAAATGCCAAGCGCCTTAATAAAGTTGGAAGGCGGTTCGAATGAGTGGAACAATCAGGATATGTTCTGTTTACATAGCCACTTAATGAAATTGAGATTTTTTTATCAATCACCAAAAATTATGAGCCCGCTTGACCTAAAAATCTAACCACTTATACAGTGTTATTTATTTAAATGCGGGTCACCCCTGTGCAAAGAAAACTTGTTTTTATTTGTATTGTGATAACAAAACAATTTTATTTTGCAAAAATATTATACACTTTTGTTAAAAACACAAGATAATTAGTTATTACTTCCCTCGTGAGATTTTTTCAGATCTTTACGTTTAAGGGTCCCATGATGCCGGAAAACATGTTTTCTCAATTCCGCCTGTCTGTAGGTATGTCTGTCCGTCAGTCTGACTGTTTGCGGCATAGCTAAAAAACTACTTATCCGATTTCTTCAAATTTCAGCCTAAAATTAAGGGCCATGCATGTGAAAAATACAAGCTATATATATATATATATATATATATATATATATATATATATATATATATATATATATATATATATATATATATACGACCAAGAACCGCACAGAAATTGAAATTTCTGTTTCTCCTTTATTGTTGCACAGATGTGTCGTCTTGTGCCCCAAAGTAGGTCGCATCTAAAGCGATTTAGTTGCACCATAGTACCTACAGATGGCGCCACTGGTTGCCTATTTCCCTCGTCGACTTTCAAAGTCGAATGACATGACACCTTGTTTGTTTCAGGGTTTGGGTATTTCGGTTTTAATACCGATACCCCCAAGGAAACTGCCTGATGAGCCTTGCCGGGGCAGATACCACGGTAGCAGATTGGCACCTTGGCTCTGGAAACAAACATAGCGTCATGTTTTGGTCGTTTCTCGACAAAATGGTGAAGGAGTAATCCTTACCGTTACTGGTTTCGTTATATATATATATATATATATATATATATATATATATATACATATATATATATATATATATAATTCGCATCTAAAGCGATTTAGTTGCACCATAGTACCTACAGATGGCGCCACTGGTTGCCTATTTCCCTCGTCGACTTTCAAAGTCGAATGACATAACACCTTGTTTGTTTCAGGGTTTGGGTATTTCGGTTTTAATACCGATACCCCCAAGGAAACTGCCTGATGAGCCTTGCCGGGGCAGATACCACGGTAGCAGATTGGCACCTTGGCTCTGGAAACAAACATAGCGTCATGTTTTGGTCGTTTCTCGACAAAATGGTGAAGGAGTAATCCTTACCGTTACTGGTTTCGTTATATATATATATATATATATATATATATATATATATATATATATATATATATATATATATATATATATATATATATATATATATATATATATATATATATATATATATATATATAGCCTGCATTTTTCGTTAGCCTCGAGTTTCTGGTAAAGCGATTTTACCGATTTTTATATATCAAATTTTGTCTTATAATTAACAAAAAAATTTTCTTATTTTAAACACGCTTTAAATTTGGAACAAGTATTCTATAATTATTTATTTATCGCCTACAAAATTACAAATGTACTAAAAAAGTAAGCAAAAAAATGGTGTCAAATCTAATAAAAACAATTTTAAATTAAAATTCGCTGGCTAATATCCAGGAGCCAGTGACAAAAGTTCTGAGAATCGGTATAAGGAATGTACAGAAACTTGTGCATGAAAAAAAACATAATTTACTTCTGAAGAAGATTAAGAAATGTCCACGAAAAAATTCAAAGGCAAAAGATTTAAGTTACAATGCAAAAATGGATATTCATAATTCAATTTATGATTTATACACGTCAAAGACTAATATAATCCTTCAGAAACTTTTTAATATTATAGACTAAAAAATATCATCATCACTTAAAAAGTCCTCATCTTCTGAGTCGTCCTCAAATGGCGCAATGATCATTGGTGCTATTTCGACATCTAGAACTAGTTCCCGATTCCACCAATCTCATATTAATTTCTCCGTATGTTCCACAGATTTCTTCCAGTACTCCGGCGTAATATAATTTAATGAATTTTGTCAAACAATTTGCACTTCATCTGTAGATGAATCGTTCACGTGTTTTTCGTAATATGATTTTGCCCCAGCCCATATTAATTCTATTGCGTTAAAATGGCGGCAGTCGTAAAACCTCCATTTTCCCGTAATATTTCATCTACAACATATATTGTAGGCTTTTTAATAGATTTTGCCGTTAAAAGAAGTTCTAGTTTCAGCATATTGGGTAAAGGATTTTTGTTTTTGTTTTATTAGCGAGTCATAAATATCACTTTTCTTCCAGGATGAAGTAGGTTGTTTATTTAAGATTTTTGAATGATAAGATGCATTGTCCAGAATTATTAAAGATGGAGCATCTAAATTTGGAATCAGTTGTTCTTTTAACCACTTTTCTAACAGTTCATAGTTCATATTATCATGGTAGTCTATACTTTTGGATGTTGAAGATTAAACATTAAACTTGCACCTGGGAGAAATCCTGTTGAAGAACCTGCATGCAAAATGATGAACCGTTTTCCCGTCCCACATCCTTTTTTTTTCTTAACACTTTTTACAGACTCGCCCTGCCAAGATATCGAACCACTTCCATTAGAAAATATCCAAGCCTCGTCTAAAAATACAACTTTTCTAAATTTTGAATTAACATTTTCCGTGTATTTCTTTAAAAACTGGATACGCTGACTTGCTATATGTGGCAACTGGCAAAAAAATCTTAGATTACAGTACTTTTTACATCGACAACCCAACTTTTTATTAATTTTGGAAACAATTTTAGTCCAATCTCCAATATGCCTCGATTTTTTAAAGCTTTTTTTAAAACTTGAAGGGTTATATTAGTTTTTGATGTGTATAAATCGTAAATTGCATTACGAACATCCATTTTTACATTGTCACTTAAGTCTTCTGTCTTTGGCTTTTTTCGTGTACATTTCTTAATCTTCTTCGGTAGTTTATTATGCTTTTTTTCGTGCACAATTTTCTGCACAGTCCTTATACCGATTCCCAGAGCTTTTGCTACTGTCTCCTGGATAATGGCCGGTAAATTTTCATTCTCGAAATATTTTATTAGATTTAATACCATTTTTTCGCTTGTGGATGTAGAAAACCCGAAAATTGTTTTCTTTTACTCATTTTGTCACTGACTTGTATTTATATATTTATCCTCTTTTTTCATATGAAAATATCATAGGTCTATGATATTTTCATATGTCTATGTCATTAAGGTGCCGGTTTCTCTTAAACGTCTGCAGATATATGGAAAAATATTTTTAGAAGATGTCATTCGTTCGGAATACCTGACATGGCAATTTTTTCTGCTTATCTTCCATTTTGTTTTGCGTCACCATTAACTAATAAGAAATAGGATAATTCAGCCGAGAGATAATTGACATAAGGCATTTTAAAGACACGACACGTAATACTTAATTAACGCAACAAACTAGTAAACACTTAAATCTAAATCTAACAAAATAATTTTGCCAACCTTTCTTATTCCTATGTATCATACTAATTCCTAAAACTTCGCGAGAGTATCCGATTGATAATTCAGGGTATATTGAATCTGATTTCTGGGATATATGATTCATTTGAGGGCATGGATTACAGTTGCGACATGCAGTGTGATTTAAGTAAGGCTTTCGACTGTGTGTCACACAACATATTACTGAGCAAACTGCAGCACTATGGCTTTTCCACTTACAGCATAAAGCTAATTGAATCTTACTTGAAGCAACGTACATAGGTTGTGCGAGTCAGTGGAGTGTTTTAGAGAGTGGTTGACACTGGTGTGCCTCAGGGGTCTGTCTTAGGACCGCTTTTATTTTTAATCTTCATATCTCCTTGTGGGTGAGCCGATTGCGAAATTTACACTTTTTGCAGACGATATAACTATATCATTTGCTGGTAATTTGCTGCAGGATGTTCTTCTAGTGATGGGTGATGCTCAGTCGAGGACTGAAACTTGGTTTAATATGATCCAACTCTTTTTAAATAGAGACAAAACTCAACAAACAGTTTTTTCGTTGAGAAGTCTTGAGGGTGTTAATATTAGGCTTGACAGTGTTAAGTTTCTCGGTGTCTATTTGGATCCAAAATTAAAGTGATATATTCACATCGACCATGCCGCTTCAAGGATTCGGAGTATTTTCTTAGTACGTTCTTCTCCATAACCTGCAGGGTTGTGTAATCATGGAAACCATGAAGTCTGCGTACTATGCACACTTTCATTCTAATATGTCATATGGCATCTTCGTTTGGGGAGGTGCACCTGGTGCGTGCAGAATCTTTGGGTTGCAGAGAAAGGCTTTAAGAATACTTGCAAGTAAAGAAGGAGTAGCTTTACCTCCAGCATAACGATGTGCACTGGCATGCTACAACAAACAGGGATGACCTTATACCCCCTTATTGTAGAACTCAAAGGTGCCAGAACAAACTAGAATATGTAGCGGTTAAACTTTATAATAAACTGTCTATGCATGTGAGACAGTTGCCTTTTAAAAGCATGAAAGAAAGAGTGAAAGAGTTTTTATGTAGAAATCCATTTTATAGTGTGACAGAATTCCTAAATTTTAATTGTAATTTTTAAAATATGTTTTAGCCCAGTAGGTATCTTAAGATTTTATTAAATTTAATGTAACAATGTGACTTAACTTTTAATGTGTAAAATTGTATTTAAATATGATTTTAATATGTTCTAGAATCTCAAGATTTGATTACTTTTATTGAATTTTGCACATACATCTTAATTTTTTGACACTCATAAACTATTTGACTTCAAATTTTGGTCAAAGATCAAAAGTCATATGGGGATGAAATGGTTATATTTTAGTAAAAATCCAATATGGCGAAATCAAATGGCGGCCTACCAAAATGTAAAAAAAAACCTTATTAAGAAACTATGGTCTTAAATTTGCGCAAAAATAAAGTGTGATATTGGGATAAATCGATTTGAAATTTTGCCCAAAAAATATGCGTTAAACAGGAATAGACAGGTAAATTTTTAGTGCGAAACCTGGCACAATCAAATAGCGACCAAATAAAATGTTTAGATGTTCGGTAAAATTCCAGTTCACTGATTCCTTCATATGAAGGATGTTAATGTTGGTGTGCTCCAGGGCAACATCCTGGCACCACTGTTTTTTATTTTTCTAAATGATCTAACAATAAAATAATATTCTGTTTAATTATGCAGATGATACAATAGTATTTATAAAAACTAAGTCTATCAGTATTCGTTGATCTAATAGGTAATAATGTAATAAAATATAAAAAAGATATTAAACAACCGCTTAATTTTAAATATATACTGAAAAAACACAATCTGCAGATTTCAAAACATATCAATAAAAAATTCTTTTGTCAAGCGCAATTGACATAGAAAAGCTGAAATTGGAGAAAATCGCAAAATGCTGGGTATTACATTGGGCTCCTTACTTAAATTTGATGCCCAGATTGATTGTGTGTTAGACTTTCTAGTGCAGGATATTCTTCTTGAATCGTTTATTTAGCTTATAAAAACTAATTACCAAATATACAATTTTGAAGTAAAAAGACAAATATATGCATATGTAACTAATGTTCCACTAGTAGAGTAAGTTAAACGACTTAAAACTACATAAAATGAATTAAATCAAACTACTTATAAAAGCAATAACATTTTTACAAGTTAAAAAGAAAACATTTAACACAAGAACAATAATTATAATATTAAATCTAACCATTCCACTAGGAATAGTGAAGTCAATTAAAAATGAATGAAAATATATTAAGTTAAACTAAATAAACTACACAGAACTAGTCAGAAAAAAAAACATTTAAGACAGAAACAACAAACTAACAATAAATGCCACTCAAGGCATAACAGATACATTACATTTCTCCAAAGTATATGCCTTGAGCTGTTTCTTAAAACAATAAACAGATTGACAATGTTTTATGAAATCTGGTAGCTTATTAAACATATCAAATTCATTGAAGAAAATAGAGTTTTGACCCATTCTTTTATTTCTAGGCGCAATAAAGAAGTTATTCTGCTGCCTAGTGTTATAGCTATGCACGTCATTATTATACATAACCTTATTGCAGAGATAAGGAGGCGCACAACCAATCTTAATTTTAAAAATTAGGGTTAACACATTTAAAGTTATTTATTCAGACACTGGTAACCACTGTAAACATTCCTTCATTAATTTAATTGGTGTATATCTGTTACATGATAAAATTATTCTCATGGCTCTGTTTTGTAATTTTTGTAAAAGACTAATTTCATTTTTGTTTAGTAAATACAGAATACTTGTGCAGAAGTTAAAGTGTGGGAAAATCATTGTATTGTATACAGTGAGTTTTGCCCAAAATGATAAATACGAAGAGCACCTTGATAAATGATTAATATTATAGCTAATTCTAGATATATTAATATTATAGCTAATTCTAGATATTACAGACTTGGCATGTTCTTTAAAGCTTAAACTGTTCATCAACAATTATTCCTAAACATTTTATTTTTTTAACATGTTCTATAGAACAATTACCAAACTGTATGACATGTTTATTTTCTATGAATTTCTTTCTAACAGTTTCAGTTCCTAAAATCATAAATTTTGTTTTTGTGATATTAACTTTAAGTAAGTTCTGACAGGTATATTCATGTAAATTAGTCAGAGCACCATTAATGTTAGCCACCAGTTGTTCAAGATCTTTCGATGAAGCATAAATGAGGGTATCGTCTGCTAATAAATGAATATCGACTGCACTGACAACATGTACTATATCATTTATGTACAAGATAAATAATAAGGGTCCCAGAATACTTCCCTGTAGTACACCATGATCATTTACCACTTCATTAGAAACCTTACCATTCAGAATCACTATTTGCTTTCTATTGTTAAGATTGTTAAGCTTTCAAATCATTTCAACACATTATTCTGTATTCCTATCATATATAATGTAGCTAAAAGATTTTTTCTATCAATAGTCTCAAATGCTCTTTGCAAGTCCAAGAATACAGCAATTGTATTATAATTACTATCCATACTGGTTTTCCATTCATCCAACACACAATGAATAGCAGTTTCACAACTATGTCTCTTCCTGAAACCAGATTGTTTGTCTGTTATAAAATTACTATTATCTACAAAATCAATAATCTGATTGTTGACAGTTCTTTCGAAGACTTTTTCTAGAGCAGCTAATATATTAATAAGTCTGAAATTTGAGGCCTCAAAACAATTTAGTTTTTTTTGAATAGGTACTATTGTGGACAACTTCAATCTGCTAGGACAAAACACCTTGTTCTAGTGAACAATTTATTCTATTGCAGAATAAATATTCTCTATAGTTTCTATGTCAAGATCATCAGGACTTTTTTTGTTTTTAAAAGAAAATAATATCCAAACATTTTGTTTAAATGTATCTGATACCTCCTCGTTTGATAACTACCACTTTAAACACTTGTTATGTAATGTACTATACCTAATAATAACAAAATTCCAAAATGGGATAGTTAATAATGCATATTTTTCTAATTGTGAGCTTGGCGCTTTCACTTTGTGCGGCGTAAAAAAAAACTTAAAAAAGATTTTATTGTAGATTACCAACAATTCGAGGCAACTGATGACCAACTTTTAAGGTGAGCCCAATAATATATGTAGCTATTTTGTTTTTGCGCAATATTTCTGAACACAGTCGGGTCATTCCGAAAATATAAATGTGTCTAAACGTATTCAGAAAGCAACTAGATAAGATTAAATGAAAATTTTTAACCTTCAAATTGTAAATATATGGATCATTACTGCCTGCCAGGGCATAATGTTTGTGGAATTAATTCCTCGGTATGAAAATGTGTTGGTTGTTGGCACTTTATCAGTGATTGCACGACAACATAATAAATTTAGCGTAAGTATAATAAATCTATTGTCGGGCTACATTATATGGAAATAACGAATACAGATACCTTAATCTAAGAATTGCCAAGTCGAATTGAAATGAAGTACATCGATATTTATTGGGTCATTTTAAATCGTGAAAGAGGTTAAAAAAATTGTTTTTTTCTCTATTGTAAAATGAACATTTTAATTATATTTTTTAAATTAAAAATTTTGTTACTACAAGACAAATAAAGCATGAAATAGTCTTTATTTGTGCACAAGAAAGAGTTAAAAAAGTTTTTTAGTACCGGAGATACAACGGGTTGAAAATAAGTCAAAAACTGAAGATAAACGCAAATAAATCCGGAACGTTGCGTCACAGACTCATACTAATATACATCATTGAATTGGTCTTTAAGAAAGCTATTAAAAGCCATGCCAATATATAGTGTTGTATTTAACATAAAAAAGTGCAGGCACGGGAGGTCCCGCAGTCTGGACCCCCCCCTCCGAATGTTGATATAGGCATGCTTCTTCCTAATTTTTTTGAGATTTGACCATTTGAACCCCTCCCGAAATTATTATCTGATTTGGAAAATCCACACTGGGTCATAAATTGTAAGAATCAGTAGGTATGTACTAAAAGTAAATGTGTGGTTTGGAATATTAAATGAACAGATAATTGGACTATTCGTGAGAAGAAGATAGGACCAAATAATCCAGTGCAAGAAGAATAGTCACCTAGGTCGCCGGACCTAACGCTCGCAGATTTTTACTTCCCTTGTAAAAGGGAAGTATTGTAATCGTGAAAAAATCATGAATTGTGTGCCATAACTAACTGTGATATAGAGATCAACTAGTAAAATAGTGGTACTAATTCAAGATGGCCGAACAAAATGGCGGCCAAATAAAATGTTTGTAATCGTGAAAAAATCACCCTCTCATGTTTTACACATCTTTACATTTTAGCGTCGCTAGAAGTCAAAAAATATGTTTTATTAATTCCGTCGGTCCACCTGTCAGTCTGTCTGTCTGTCAGTTCACGGCATAGCTTAAAGACTACTTACCTGATTTACTTCAAATTTTGGTCAAAAATTAAGGGTCATATGAGGACGACCTGGTAACATTTTGGTAAAAATCCAAAATAGCGGCCTAGTGAAGCCTTAGGAAATATATTAAACTGCGGGACCAGTGGTGTCCCGTCGTTCTTTAAATAATATGGCACTCCTTTTTGACTATACGCACTTCAGATAGTTAAAAAATGTAACTATGCTTAATGAACCTTTATATATATTTGTCTGTTTTCTTTCGTGTACCGCACTTCTATATCTCTTTTGTGTTGCAAAAACGGCGAACTTTCGAATTTTAAAATGATTTAATTTTGATTTTTATTGATCGATTTACCTATAAATATATTTTTTCTGAGTTCTGTCATTAACGGTTCCCGGGCTACTGCCTACGTCCACTATTATTGGACCACCCAGTATAGTGATACACGATTTACAAGTTTATAGATTTTACAAGGGCCAGCCAGCATCAGATTCAGTGAACAATTTTGTTAATGTTAGAATTGTTAGATAGAAGCTTCTCAAGCAACCACTTTTCAAAATTATCTCTATTCATCTGTCCATGATAGTATCCAGTTGTTAGTCCCGAGCGAAAAACTAAAGCAGCACCTGGAACAAATCCGGCTTCTGAAGCAGCATGAACTATAATAAAGCGACTACTAGAGCGGATTCCCTGAACAACACCTGTAACACTTTCATTTTGCCAGCATTTGTTCACTGTCATATCATTATCTACCCAGGTTTCGTCTAGATACACAATATTGCGTCCTTCTTGCCTATATTGCCTTACAATTGATAGATATTTCATCCGCCAGTGAAAAATATTTGGTCTCTCAATGAGCAATTTTCGTTTATTTTGGCACTTGGCGCTTGGCACTTGGCGCCAAACAAAACCATTTAATCGTAAAAGCCGATTTAAGGTTTTATACCCGTATCTATTTTGTTCTTTACAGCACGAAGTAGGGGTTTGCAGGTCGGAACCTTCTTCAAGTTTATATAAAAATCATCTATAGTTCGTCGAATTACTCGAAAATCACCATCGTCAATTTTATCTTTGTATGATAATCGGGGTCTTTTTTTACCAGGAGATTTTAAAGGTGAAGTAGAACATGAGCGATCATTATGTTCTCTTTGAATTCTTCTTACACTACTTTCCGAAACACCAGTGTAAAATTCAGCGCGTTCTGTTCGATTTTGAATTGGAATAGTCAAACTAATATTTTCAGCTTCTCTAGTACAGGCCTCTATAACGCTCGCAATAACTTCACGTGCACCGCTTCGAATTGTTTTTCCTCTTTTGCTCGCCATCGTTACTTACGCAACGCATTTATATAGAAATGAAAACAAATACACGAAATGTATAGGCGCCACTGGAAATAGCTAGAACCTTCTAGCGGCAAATGCATGGAGACTCTAGGCACGTCCCAATTACAAGTGAACCAGTGCGAAATTTACTAAATCCTCGATTAATTTTCCGTACCGCTTAGCTGGCGCACTTTATAGGTGAAGCGGCAAACTATTACAACAAATAAAATAACATAAAAAAATGCGGTTTTCGCGACACCGTGCTACTTTTCGATGAAACTAAAGAGGCCGCAAACAGATTTGCCCTAACCATTTTAGTTTCCGTGCTACAGGGTGATTTTGAAAATTTGTCATTTTCGAACACCCCCTGTAACTCATTTATCGTAAAATATATTTAAAATGTTTCAACTGGTATTTATAGATTTTTTCACGTAGAATTCAGTGGCGTACTCAGATTTTTGCTGAGAGTCATAGTTTTTGATATATTGGCATAACCTACTATTTTTTAAATGGGACACCCTATATATTATTTTTTCATCTTATTCTTCGTGTCGAGAGCTTTTCAAAAACATACCATAAGTCATATTTATTTTGATAAATAACATGAAAAAATGCATTTTTCTTTAAACGGATTTATGGCATAGCAGATCAATCGAAATAAGAGAAGGTGGCTGTGGAGCCATGGAAAAAGTTAACAAATATTTATTAACGAAATAACAAAGTAACAGCATCAGAAAAAATTAGGAAGTAGGTAAAAGGTAATAATTATAATTTCATTAAAACTACAAATATTGTTCAAATTGTAGACCATTATGTGTCCTACAAGTGTGACAAACTTTAAAAATTCTTTTTAATGCATTTTCTATTGTAAATGACTGTCTTTGTAACTCTGCAAAAGCGTTTTCGGTGGCCATTCTTAGTTGTTCTAAGTTTTCGTATCGCCTTACATAAACCTTGTTTTCTAAATAACCCCACAAAAAGAAATCTAAAACTGAGAGGTCAGGGGATCGTTGTGGCCATCGAACAGCTCCGTGTGTTCCTATCCATCTTCCAGGAAAATGGTCGTTAAGCCAGTTTTGACTTATTCTGGCATTGTGGGCTGGAGCTCCGTCTTGCTGGAAATAAATCCTATTTAGTTGAGCCAAGTGAACATCATCCAAAATTTCTAATGCGTCTTCTAGGATTCGCACGTAACCAATCGAATTCAGATTTCCTTCATATATTTGGTAAACTATTTTTCGGTTGAAAATAAAACAGGAGACATTGAATCCAAATCTGCCCTGACGCTCCCTAGGAAAAATAACATGGTTGTTTTCTTGACTCCAAAATCGCGTGTTGTGTCTATTTAAAATCCCTGAACTAGTAAAATGTGCTCGTCTGACCAAATAATCTTTTTTTCAAAATCGATATCTTCTGCCTTCATATTTATAAACCAATTGCAGAACTCCAATCTGCGCTCTGCATCACCAGGATGCAGATGATGCACAAGTTTGTATTTATAGGGTTTGAATTTGTGCTTTTTCAAAATTTTCTGCACTTTGGTTTTCGGTACACCCGCCTCTTCGTCTATTTTCCTGCAAGATGTTTCAGGAGCTGTCTGAACGAGGGCTAAAACGTTGACCTCAGATTCTTCGTTGTCTTTATTGTAAGTTCGCGATCGAGGCTTGTTAAAAGATCCATATTGGCAAAGATTATTTTTAATTTTTTGAAAAATTCTTTTTTCTGGTTGTCTTCTCTCGGGATATCTAAGATAAAATAAAGCGAACCAATAAAGTCAAAATGCAGGAAGATAAAAAAGAACTAACCTGTTCAGATAATGCTCTGCCGCCTGATCTGCATCTTCATTAGACAATATAAAACACGCGTTCATATCATATATCTCAAAATATTCAAATTTTTGATTCTGAGCCATATTAAAAACAATAATTATAATAGACGTCAAGAAAAATTTAAACGCAATAATGCCAAAAATGACAGCAGTAATGGCTGCCTGATCATATTTTTGTTGGCGTTGCCATGGCTACCACAGCCACCTTCTCTTATTTCGATTGATTTGCTATGCCATAAATCCGTTTAAAGAAAAATGCATTTTTTCATGTTATTTATGAAAATAAATATGATTTATGGTATGTTTTTGAAAAGCTCTCGACACGAAGAATAAGATGAAAAAATAATATATAGGGTCTCCCATTTAAAAAATAGTAGGTTATGCCAATATGTCAAAAACTATGACTCTCAGCAAAAATCTGAGTATGCCACTGAATTCTACGTGAAAAAATCTATAAATACCAGTTGAAACATTTTAAATATATTTTACGATAGCTGAGTTACAGGGGGTGTCCGAAAATAACAAATTTTCAAAATCACCCTGTAGCACGGAAACTAAAATGGTTAGGGCAAATCTGTTTGCGGCCTCTTTAGTTTCATCGAAAAGTAGCACGGTGTCGCGAAAACCGCATCTCTCTATCTCTACTCATAAGCTGGAAACCCCGTAACCTACGAAAATGGGACACCCTGTATATATATATATATATATATATATATATATATATATACAGGGTGTCCCAATAGTGCGTTCTCGGTTGATATCTTGATAACGGATAGCGATATAAAAAAAGTTTAAATGCAAAAGTTGTAGAACAATACGGGCTACATAACCTAAATTTATTTTCATTTATACAGGGTGACTCAAAAATCTGTAGCGAAGCAAAGTTGTGTTTTTTCTTATTGGACACCCTGTATATTTTTGCATATTTAGATTCTGCTCGTGATTCAACACATTTTTTGTATAACATGTCCTATGTCTAAATCTGATTGTTTTTCTAATATCCGCCATTTTGTAAAAAATTATGAATTGCAGTGCCTTTTTTCAAACGATGTAGGCCGTTGGCTTTTTGATATAGGATTATGATTTTTGGCAGAAACATTAACAAAAGTATGGGTTGACTTTCAACGTGCACAAAATTTGTCGGCGTTGGGGGTCCTAGATAAGTAGGAGAAATTAAAAACATCATATCTTCATTTTTCTAAATGGAATGTATAGTATTTTAATATTTTAGACTATTCGTGACCCAAAACCCTATCTTTCGTTATAAATATGTCCTATACCTATTTGTCATAGTTTCCGAGATTTTGATATTTTTGTATTTATTATTTGGTTTTCATTGGCAATCGCCTTAGAATTTGCTTTATTATCGAATTTATAGAATTTCCCGAGGAATCCAAAAATATAATAATATACAGGGTGTTCCATTTAAAATAACAAAGTTGATATCCGAGGGACATTTTTGTATTTCAACTTTTTCTCTGTTATTAAAAATAAAGGAATTAAGGGGGGTGGCAAATCTCGGTGAATCACCCTGTACATGAATACACAGTAAAAAATGCAAAATTAAAAATTCAGTCTACTATTTTTCTTTATGTAAAAAGGCAAATAAATATTTTAATTAAAGAGACATAACAGAAAAAGAAGTCCTACAATCACTTGATTAAATGTTCAATATGACCACCATTTCTTTCAACACACACCTGTAGCCGATTCACAAAGGAATTGTTAACTCTATTCAGCATGGCAGCATTGATATTTGTACATGCATTTCTAATTCTCATTTTCATATTCTCTATGGTAGTGGGTGCTCTTTAACAAAACCCCACAAGAAAAAATCTAGTTTTGTGAGGTCCGAAGACCTTGCCGGCCATGATACTGGACCTGCCCTACCAATAAGTGGATTGGATTGGATACCAATCCACTTATTTTCATAATTCGCGTCTAAAAATTGCCTCACCTGCGTGCTAAAACGTGCCGGAGCGCCATCTAGTTGGAACCACATCCGCCTCACTAGATTTAAAGGTAATTCGTCAATCCACTCCTGCAAACTGTTTTGCAGTAAATTTAGGAAAGTGTCTCCATTAACTCTATTTTCGAAAAAATAAGGTCCAATGATACGGTTACCGATTATACCAGCCCATACAGTAAGAGACCATCTATGCTGGTGATCCAAGGGGATAATGAATCTGGGGTTTTCAGAACTATAATAGTGGAAATTATGTCCGTTGACGTATCCATTTTTATGAAATGTCGCTTCGTCAGTAAATAAAATGTTATTGAAAAAATCATATTCTTCTCTATTTTTTGCTAATGCACAAGTACAAAATTCAAGTCTTCGATTGAAATCGTCTTGATCCAGCTCTTATACCAGTTGAACATGGTATGGGTGAAATTTATGTTTTCTAATTGTTCTATTTGCCGTAGGTATAGCAACACCTCTCTCCTTTTCTAACTGCCTACATGAAATATGAGAATTTTCATTTAAAGTTTGCATAACAAGATATTCAGTTTCTTCATTTGCGGCTCTTTTCTGCCTTTCCATTTTTGTTCGTAATCGACACATCCAGTTCTTTCAAATCGTTCTTTGAGTCTGACAAATGATACCTCATGAGGATGACGTTCGGCATTGCTAAACCGTTGAGCATAAACTCTACTTGCTAAAAAACAATTTTGATCACTTGCGCCCAAAACATAAATCATGTTAATCAATTCTTCTCTAGAAAAATTCATTTTGAATCAATTTGAACACCGTTACTACACAAATACAAGAGTGTGACTTAGAACAGTAGTTTTTGAGCTATTGACCTTCACAGTAAGACATTATGAGGTGCTTAACTTACTTTACTTTATTGGATCTAGATAGCCGTGAGTGGTAGTGGGTGCAATTCGGCCATTATGTTTCGTGAATCACTCTAGCCATGAAATGTCAAATGAAACCAAAATTACCTATTCTTTTTGAATAAAAATAATATATTTTATTTACTTTTTATATTAAATGTGTATGTTTATAGCAAATTAAATATTAAAAGTTATAAAAAAACAACTAGTTTATTCTAATATAATATAATATATGTAGCTAACAAACAACAAATACAAATGCTAGTGAATAAACAAAGATATTAATAACATTTATAAAATCTGTATTATAAGTTATTTACATGACCACCGCCATTGTTTAAGCAATTTTGGAACACGTGTTCCATTCTATTAATAGCATTGTTAACAAAGAAGGGATATTCGGTATTTAAAATTACTATTTCTTGGTCGATTTTTTGCCGCAATTCTCGTACATTATCAGTCCTATTAAAGAGATTTTATCTTTCAAGTATCCCCACAAAAAATTATCTAGGGGTGTGAGGTCGGGGCTATTGGCCGGCCACCGGATTGGGCCTTGCCTTCCGATCCATAAACCATAGCGATTATTTAAAAAATTGGTAATCGGTTGGACATTGTGAGACGGTGCGCCATCTTGGTGCCAAATTAGTCTAGTGTGCTGACGAATAGGAAGTGTCTCTAAAAGGCGTTCTATTTTGTTATTCAAAAAGAATTGGACCAATAATTTGCTCTCCTAATATGCCGCACCATACATGCAACCACTTACGCCCTTCTTTCTTCCTTTCTTCGAATACATGTGGATTTCGGGTTGCCCAAAACTTCCAGATAAAGGCAACGCCACAGTCGTCATGGACAGAACAGAATAGGTAGAAAAGGTTACTCAACTTTTGGACAACAACAGCTATAAGGTTAAGCAGGCAGACCCCACAAGTAGAATAGAAAGACGCATTACCAATTTGATCACCACATCCACTCTACCACCAGCGGAGAAAAAATCACTAACACCAAGCAGCTCCAAGACTCCCAGGTTCTACGGTCTTCCGAAGATACACAAGGACAACGTACCACTTCGACCGATCGTCAGTGCAATAGACTCGCCCACATACAAACTAGGTAAATATCTTTCAAACTTTCTTAATCCATTTACTGGAAAAACAGATTCTTTTAAAAAATTAAAAACTCTGCACATTTCGTGGAAAAACTCAAGACAATCCAGTTGGATCTCGAAGATATTTTGGTCCGTTTCGATGTCGAATCACTTTACACAAATGTTCCTGTCAACGACTCAATTTCCATTATATCAGACATACTGGATAACAATAATCTTGAAAAGAACTTAATAGACCTAGTGGAAGCTTGTCTTACATCTACTTATTTCATTTTTCAAGGAACTTTTTATGAGCAAACTTCAGGGGGCAGCTATGGGATCTCCTCTATCACCTGTGGAAGCGAATATCTTTATGCAAGTCTTTGAGGATATTGCTCTAACATCCGCTCCACTAAAACTGAAGCACTGGTTTAGATATGTAGATGATATTTTTGTTGTTTGGCCTCGTGGACAGGATAATCTCCTTATATTTCTGGACCATCTTAATCAGCATATCAGCTTAATCATAATATCAAATTCACGATCGAAATTGAATCTAATGGAACAATTCCCTTTCTTGATGTATGTATTCAAAGGAAGGAAAATGGTACATTAGGACATTCTGTGTATAGAAAACCGACGCATACAAATAGATACTTAAACGGTTATTAACTCACTAGTATTCAGAGCTATTTCGATTTCTGATCAAGATTCTTTAACATCGGAAACATCGAAACTGACCGAAGCTCCCAGAGGGAATGGCTATTGCACTGAATATATTACGCGTTCAATTAAAATACATAGTAAAGCAACTCCGCCAAAGGAGAATGATAAAGAGCCACCATTAGGTAGTGTTGTTCTTCCCTACAGACATAGCACTACAGACAAAATAGGACGATTACTTCGGCGGTCCAACATGCGTACAATCTTCAATACACATAAGAACATTGGACAGTGCTTGCGATCCCCGAAAGATCTTGTACGTTTTCAAACAGAAGGAGTATATAAAATTCCTTGCTCCTGTGGAGAAGTGTATGTGGGAGAAACAGGGCGCTCAAAATCAATTAGATTTAAGGAACATGAACGATGTATTAAAAAGAAACAAATTGTTCAATCTGCTGTAGCTGAACACCAGCATAACACTGGCCATTTCATAAATGTAAAGGAAACCAAGGTTCTAGCGTCGATTCCAGGTGTTTATAAACGCAAAGTTAGAGAATCTATTGAAATATTTAAACATACAAAAAATTTCAATAGAGATACGGGTTACGGTCTAAATTACACGTGGAAACCGATCTTAACACATGGCCCGCCTGAATCTCTTCGAACTCATTGAGTGTTCAGATCTCGTGGAGTAAAGATCCCTGAAGATGCCTCGTGCAATCGAATGCGAAACGTCGGATAGTAATTCCAATTTGACACGGTCTAATCCCAAGAACCAAGCTTTCTTAATTGACCAAAGCCGTGAAAGCTTCCGTTCTATGTAAAGTTCATGGTGATTTCTATATTTTCCGATAGTCCTTTGTTTTTGATTTTGACGTGGTGTAAATCTTCAGATGAAATCCTTCAACTTTCGTATGAACCACTTTTTTATATCTTTTGAAATAAAAGATTTAAGGGGGTGGCAAATTATAAGGAAAAACCCTGTACAGGGTTTTTTTTAATATATTGCCACCCCCCTTATCTTTTTTATTTGACATTTTAGAAAAATGTGTCCCAAATAAAAGTTTAATGGTTTCAAGTGAATTTTTATGAAAACATTTTTTTTCATATACAGGGTGTTACAGAAAGTCTGGGCGTGGTCCAAGTTTCTTATTTCAAATAGGTACCCCATTTTTTTATTGAATTTTCGGATTCTCCTGAGAATTTTACACATTTTTTATAAGGGATATTCTATACTTAAATCTAAAGCCTAAAGAGATATTGTTATTTTTTGAAAACTATTATGTAAAACAGGTAAACATTTTTCTGGTCGTAAACTGGTCATTGACGGTGATCTGTCGTTCTGTCAATTCATTGAAAAGATGCATTACACTGACGAAGAAAGATGTGATATTCTTCGCATTTTCTACAAGAATAATAATAATGCTTGCGCGGCAAGAAGAGAATATCAGCGGCTTTTCCCCATGCGAGCTATTCCATCTCGAAAAACTTTCAAAAATATTGAACTTGGCTTTCGAAATCGAATGACTGTTAAAAGAAAAAAACGTACTGCGGTTATTAATGAGGAGGAGGAATTAAATATTTTATTATTTTTTCAAGGTAGGTTAATAGAAATTACCCACAGGATATAAAGTAACTTATGCAAATATTATTTATTTTCAGAAAATCCAAATGCAGCCTTAAAAGACGCATCAATTTTTTTTAATAAATCTATTTTCAAAATTTATTCGACATTAAAAAAGCATGGATATTTCCCATACAAAATTTTACCCGTCCAGAAATTAACTGAAGATCAGAAAAACCAACGAACCATGTTTAGCCAGGAAATGTTGCTGATGAAAGATGAAGATAACAATATTTTTCAAAAAGTTTTATGGTCAGATGAATGCGCCTTTAGTACTGCCGGGATTCACAACCGGAAAAATGTTAGATTTTGGACAACGGAAAACCCTCGGGCCATGCGTGAAATTAAAACCCAAGGTCGGAAAACTTTAAATGTGTGGTGCGGGCTCCTTCACAACAAAATTATTGGACCGATTTTCATTGATGGATCTTTAAATGGAGAAAAATATCTAAATTTATTAAATAATGATCTGGAACCTATTTTGGATGACTTACCCCTCCGTCAATACAACCAAATTATTTGGCAACAAGATGGAGCCCCACCACACAATGTTTTTGCGGTCCTAAATTTTTTAAATCAAAATTTTGAAACGTGGATTGGTCGGACTTGACCGATTCGGTGGCCGCCCAATAGTCCCTTCTTAACACCTCTTGACTCTTTTATGTGGGTATTTTTGCAGAATAAAATATATGAAACTCCCACGGAAGATATAGAGGTGTTAAGAAGGAGAATAATTGAAGCCATTGAGGATTTAAACAATAATCATGCACAATTCATTATTAATGCGATTAATAAAATCGAAGCAGATTATACAAATTGTATTGAAATGAATGGAAACAGAAAAGAATATTTTAAAAACTACACACAGCGTCAAAAAACTTGGACCCCTTCATAAGACGCAATGCAAAAATGCTCTGTTTCAAGACCTTGTATCTTGAGTAATAAATGATCCAACCATGTGATTAAAAAAAGTGTATGTTAACGAATAGCAGGGCTGCCACTTTTAGCCACATGAAATATTCTATTGTAATTAGAACGATCTACAGAGTGTTTGAAAGTTTCTCAACACAGGACCTAATGCAAATTAAATGGGAGGTCTGGCTAAAAAAAATTAAACTCTCCTTATTAGCTTGCTGATTACAATATCATGGCTCAGTTAACTAAAAGTGGTAGTCCCGCTATTCGTTGACATAATCATTTTTCAATCACTTCGTTGGTTCATTTATTACTGAAGATACGCGGTCTTGAGGAAAGCTTATTTGCATTGCGACTTATGAAGGGGTCCAAGTTTTTTGACGCTGTGTGTAGTTTTTAAAATATTCTTTTCTGTTTTCGTTAATATTATACATATATTTTTTAAAAACATGTGTTGCCTTAATTAGATTCATATGCATATTTCCAAAATTCGATGTTTTTGGAATACCCCGTAGAAGGAAAAAAATCCACGTCTGATATTTCAAAAAATGTTTGTTTAGATGGCGATTCGTTGGAAGATGGTGATTTCTGTTCTGGTTGCCTGTGTATTTTCGTTATTCTCATAAGCTATGCGAAGGTTGTCGGATTTTTCCTCATCGGAAATGTGACATTTTATCCAGAAATTGACAGAAAGTCTACCAAACAGTAAAACAGTCACCGTCAATGACCAGTTTACGACCAGAAAAATGTTTACCTGTTTTACATAATAGTTTTCAAAAAATAACAATATCTCTTTAGGCTTTAGATTTAAGCATAGAATATCCCTTATAAAAAATGTGTAAAATTCTCAGGAGAATCCGAAAATTCAATAAAAAAATGGGGTACCTATTTGAAATAAGAAACTTGGACCACGCCCAGACTTTCTGTAACACCCTGTATATGAAAAAAAATGTTTTCATAAAAATTCATTTGAAACCATTAAACTTTTATTTGGGACACATTTTTCTAAAATGTCAAATAAAAAAGATAAGGGGGGTGGCAATATATAAAAAAAAACCCTGTACATAAACCTTTCTCAAAAAACTTAAGCAAAAGCACTTGCTACAACTTTATTCATTTGGCCCAATATTATAGCTAAATAAAGTTTCCAGTAAGAATTAGTTTGTGGTACCTATTGTTATCACTCATACCCTCCGTGGCTATTCAATTTCTTATACAAATTATTGGTAATAATATCAGCGATTCAGAGAACGCAATTTTGCACATTTGAAGAAAATATTTTTTTTACGTAAATATCCTCATTTTTTATAAAAGTAGGCTACAAAATTATAATAATTTTCCGAAAAAACTTGACCCTGATAATGTCACATAAAATAAAGCGAAAAGTAGTAGTTAAAAGTTAACTAAGTAGCGAGAACCATACCATATAAATAGGTACTTTCCTATAAAAACTTTCATCACGCCACAAGAGCTCGTCACGAATGGACACGTTTGACCTCAATTACTCCAAACAGCACATAAGAAATAATTTTATATGACTTAGGCCCCATTATTCATTTTTCGCTGGCTAATAGGATGAATAATTTACCAGTCTGGATCTGAAGTGTCACGAAAACCAAAGTTTAAAAATATCCTTGTTATTTGTATGTAGTATAGCATGACCCATGTATTTCCCATACAGCTATTCACTATAGGAAGCTCCGATTTTCTGTTCGTCAAATAATGTTTTACATTCGAGTGACATTCCCTCGTATAGGATTCTGTTACGTACAGATCTCAAAGCAAATGTGAAAAAGAGAGCGATTTTTTTTGAAAAAAAAAGGTTGGTACTTTGTTGACCGTCATTTTATTCTGTCATGTTGAATTCGTACCAGTTTATTTCTGTCACATTTAATTTTTGTGAAAAATTTGTAGTCAATTGAATAAGAAAATGTTACGTTGGTTTTTTAAACTTTTTATTTGGTCTCCATTTTGAATTCGACCACAGTTTCACTAGTTTATCTCTATAGCACACTTAATGCTTACACAAAATTTGAAATTAATTTAATAAACAGTTTTTCAAGCTGATTTTTATTAGGCCTCATTTTGGATTCATACCAAAATGTTACCAATGCATTTCTATGTAACAGTTTATTTTTGTGCCAAATTTGAAGTAATTTGGATAACTAGTTTCTTAGTGACAATTTTTTTAACACCTCACCAGGCCGGCATTTTGTTCCGCCATATTGGATATTTAGCAAAAATGTTACCAGGTTATTTAAATTTTGAATTGGTAACACAACTTTACCAGCTTATCTCTAGATCACGCTTAATTCATGCACAAAATATGAAATCAATGTAATAAGTAGTTTTTTTCTTGCTGATTTTTTAAATTTAAAATTTTACCAGTTGATTTCTACGTAATACTTGATTTTTGTGCAAAATGTGAGATAAATTGGATAATTAGTTTTTTAATAATAAAGGGGGAAGTAGGGGAAATGCCTCTTTCTCAAAAAAAAACCTGGCAAATTATTTTTTAACACACTTTAAAAATCAATACAATATACTAATTTTCAATATTAAATCTAAATTCATTTCATTAAAATCTATCAATAATTTCAATGTTAAATTTAATGCATTCGTAGCATTGCCGCTGGCCGCTCGTCAAGAGCCTAGAGGCAAACACAAAATGAAATGATATACTTGCGCGTATTAAGCAAGCCCGTATGTGTGCCACTGCACCGGTAGCAAACTCGTTTGTGTCGGTCCACCAACGGAAGAGTCACATGCGAACTCCGTAAAAATCTTCCAGCGAGAAACGAAAACAATGCCTGAAAATAATGCGTTGCTATGGCAACGAGAATATCGCATGTACGAAGACCGCGCATCTAGGAAAGAGCCGCAGTTTAACGCTTCCATTTGTATTGTATTGAAGAGTAGCGCGTGTGTGTGGTTAAATTGACATTGTTTGTAGTTTATTAGAAACTCCATTTTCCCGTTGGAAAGAAGATGACAAAAAGGATCTTTTAATTACGGGTCGACAAACAAGTGTACTGACAATTAGTGCCAAAAAAGACATAACAAATTCTGATAAATCCTGTAATGTTCATTTAAAAAATTCTTGGTTTTCTTAATTTAAGGGGCTGTGTAGCAGTGGATATTTGCAAAAAATGTTTTGCATGCGGTGCCCATTTTAGACCTTGTCTGTCCTACTTTTCTCTAACACTTCCCCTATTTTTTTACCCACGAGCCGCCACTGTCTTACGAGGCAGTTTAGAACCCTCTTCTCCGCAAGTTTCAAAAAGTGTCCTCAGAGATTAATATTGGTGTTACGTGTGAATAGGCTGAGAGGGACTGAGTAATGATTATGAACAATCTTGTAGGTTTCAATAAGATCACCTCTCCGCCTTCTTTCACGAAACGAAGATTGAAAAATTTCTTATTTTCGGTGGAATTTTTGTCATTCTTCTTTGAACTCTTTCCAATGACCCAGTGGCGGCTCCTCCATTAGGTCATATGGTCAATGACCCCCAATAAATATTTTCAAACAGCAAATAATAAATAATTTATTTTTTTTTAATTTCTTCTAAATTTGGAAATTCCTTCTATTAATCTAAGCGTGTAAACTCGTTGAACGTCCACTTGATTCCTCGGCATTTCGTTGGATCACGAGGCTGACGGCCCGCGATGTCCTCGTGGTTATAAACGGAGGCGAGTTTTCCCGAGTGTTCCCGATCGAATTCGCATAGGTAATATCAATACCTACTAAACAACGAGGCCTACCAGCTGAAATTAAAATAAGCTACACATACATACAAATACATTAAACCATAGACCAATGCAGTTTTGCTTTTGTCGTATCGTGATAACTGGCCATAAGACGTCCTGGCCGACAACCGGCACTTGCTAACCGAAAACAAAACAGTGTGAAACATGATGTCGTTGTTCGTGAATTACAGTAAATAAAGTAGTTTTGTCTATATTTTTGGTGAAAATTTAATTATATTTATTAGATTTTTTGTACGTTTAAATTCACGTAAACATGCCGTTTAAGCGTTTTACAAAACCGGAACAAAAGTTCACGTGTTTAGTTTCCCGAAAGACAGTGATTTGCAAAAAAAAATGGCTACAAGCAATTCCGCGGGATGATTTAGTGCCCAATAAAAACACTAAAGTGTGTGAACTACATTTTTCTAAAGCTAGTATAATTTGGGATATTTCAGAACAGGATCCGAGAACAGGTAAAATTATTTCAACCCCGATTAAAAGAAAATTTTGTACCAAGGGTTTTCCCAGATTGCCCCAATTATTTGTCAAAAAACGTTCTTGACCGAAAAAGTAAAAATGAAAAAAATAAGAATCTTGATGAACTATATCTTTTGCAAGACTTAGAACAAAATATTTCGAAATTTTAATTTAAGGAAAGGTTGGTTTTCGGTAAAGGATACAGATAAAATAACTTTATTTAAACTTGAATATACTCCTGGTGCCCTCATTTTTATATGGTCAATCTGTTTGTGTTTCAATAACAAATTTAAAATCACCAATTTTATCTAGCAGTTTGGATGAAATAGAAAGTTTAATTGACATAATTGACAATATGATGATGTTAGTACCCATAAATCTTGATAGCGACTCCTGATCCTAATGAGACTCGTGATTTACACCATACCGAGTCAAGTCAAATCCCCAGTCTAGTGAAACTCCCACAGAAACTCCCAATTCAGATTAAGTTGAGTCTAACAATGACAATATGAAAAAAAATTTAAATTTGTGACTGATATTCTTTTAAACCTAAAAGGTTCTGACGAACTCACTCAAAATCTAAAATTTTTCTCAGAACAGTTAACTTTGTTAAGTATTTCAAAAGGAAGGTACCGATATTCACCAAGCACCATTGTGTTATGTTCAATTTTGTTTACAATAAGCCCTCATTGCTATAAATATTTGCGAAGTCATGCTCCTATTATCTTACCTCATCCTAACACAGTAAAATTTATTTGTAATAGATTTTTAGCAGATCCTCATATCGATGAAAGAAATTTTTTTAACCTATGCTCGTAACATTTTTCAGTATTTAACAGATAAAGAAAAATATGTTACATTACTTTTTGATGAAATTCACATCGAACCGGATTACAAGGCAGGCAATACCGTAGGAACATCAGTAAATTATAAAGATACCTTAGCATCATCTGCAGTAGCATTTATGATCACTAGTCCTTGCTCAAGCCTTACTGAAGTCATTCATATATCTCCTGTAGCTAAACTTAAAAACTTAGAAATATTATATACTTTCATCAAGATCATTACAGAAAATTTAAAAGAAATTGGATACACAGTATTTTGTACAGTTAGTGAAAATAATGCAGTAAACAGTAAAGCAATGATTTTCACCCCTTAATCAACTCAGTATAGTGCAAGATATCGTCCATATTCTCTAAGAGACCAAGTTTCAAATGACTAAACTAGAAATAAGGCACAAAGTCTCGGTCTCAGTCAAAAAGAGTATAATGCGGTTACACGTGTTTCGCCTTTTCAGGCATCATCAGACCTACAATTAATATAACAATCAAAAACTATCACTATAAATATACAAAATTCAAACAAACCTTCGACATTAACTAAAATCACAAGAACAAATCAAACAACTATAACGTCACATGTTAAAATACACACTGAGATGAGGTTAAGAAACTAAGGTATTGACACGCGCAGATAAAAGTTGAATCAAATAAAAGGCAAAAAAATATATAAATAAAAAATATAAAAAAAAGTTACTGATATACCCAGGAATCGAACCCGAGCCTCCGGCGTGACACACCGAGATACTCACCACCACTTTACCAGCAGGTCCAGTGAAAAGTCTATACTATTATCTTCCTGCCGATTAATATTAGTATTAAGATTATTAAAAATTAGTTGAGGTTCGAAATTGAAGACATCATTAACACAATGTAAAACTGGGCTTCTCTTAGCCCTTGTAATTTCCATCTTCTCTAACAAATCCAGTTTTTTACTCTTTGGACACTCGTGTAGTATCTTAACATTGTTTGGTACAGAAAAATGGTGCCTAGTTGTTAGCAAGTGGTTAGCAAAAGCCGACTTTGTCTCAGTGATATCAGTGTTTTTATATTTATCGAAAAGGCTAAAATGTTCCCGAACCCTAGTAGAAATCCTTCTCCCTGATTGTCCGACATATACAGCAGAACAATCTCCACAGCCTAATGAGTACACCCCTGATTTTGAGAGATGTTCAGTCTTATCTTTGGTCATTACTAGATGTCCCTTAAGTGAGTTCACTGTTTTAAAAGCAATTGAGACATCTAAATGTTTGAAAAACTTCGCCACCTGCATTGAAATATTACCAAAAAATGTTAAACCTTTGAAGCATTTTTTAAGTGTTGATTTAGAGTGAATAATATTAAAGGAAAGTTTGTATTTATTGAAAAACTTAAAATAAAGTCTATTGATGAAGTGGATAGGAAAACCGTTGTTGAAATCAATTTGTTTTATAATCTGCAATTCCTGATTGAAAGCTTCCCTGGAAAGAGATATTTTGACCAACCGGTAGAAAAATGAGTTGAAGGCTGCAAACTTGTGTGAGTGAGGAGAAATGGAACTAAATTGAATAACGTTATCTGTAGACGATTGTTTTCTGTATATTTCAAATTCTATTTTGGTATTGTTCCTAATTAACATTAAATCTAAGAAAAGTAATCTACCCTCATTCTCCATCTCTAGAGTAAAATCTATTTTGCTATGAAGGGAGTTAACAAAATTTAAAAAATCGGTCAACTCCTGATTGTTTCCTTTCCACACGATGCATATATCATCTACGTACATCTTGTAAGCTAATAGATGGTTGGCAAAACGGCTTTTCATAATCTTTGTCTCCAAATTACTCATAAAAATCTCACTAAGAAAAGGGGAAAGGCAGGAACCTATCGCTAGACTCGTTAACTGTCTAAAAATAAGCCATTAAATTTGAAAAAATTTTGGTTCAGTACGGCGGAGAGCAGAGAAACGAGATTCTCCTTTACTAGTGCTGGTAGGGCAGTTTTGGCTAATAAACTCTTTACCAATTTAATGCATTCGTTGGGGGGAATGCTGGGGAACAAATTTTTTACATCTAAGAAATAATATTGCATCATGCGGAATGTCAACATTTTTGAGGTACTGCGCCAAATCTACCGAATTTTTTGTGGAGTAAGTATTCTGAAAACCCGTAACTTCTCTCAAATTTTTACAAGGTTTTAAAATATTCCAAAGTTACCAACGTTTGATCAAGAACACCTTTAACCTTCACAAAGAATGAATTTGTGGGGTCCCTATTGATACTCTGGAACTCACCAGAGTCCAGGAAGTCTACAACCTTCTTCACGTAATCAGCCCTTTTCATAACCACCAAACAAGAGCCTTTATCTGCTTTGGTGACGATCAGGTCGTGGAATTTTATTTTATTGTTCAATGAATCAAGATCAGTTTTTCAAAAATTACACTGTTTTTTGTTAGAGAAGCCGGAATTTAAAAAATTAATAAGTTTTGCTCTTAGAATATTCAAAAATTTACCAAACATTTTCTTATCCCAATTTTGAGACAGGCCAAAAAAAATGTGCTTCCTTTTCAGTGATGAGCCTGGTTATTCATTTAGTTTAAAGGCTCTATTTCCATTATTTCTTGAAAGACAAAATGTAAAATTAGTTCTTAAAATCTTTAATCCCTTTATTGTAGAGGCTCTAAAAGGTTTTGTTAAAAATTTGTCACATCCACAAGATACCGCAGGCTTTATTAGTATTATATTGACATGGTGGGAAATTGTGAACGTAAAAACTTCCCTTAAGGGAAAATATTTGTTATATAGATAAATATCAGGAACCTTTTACCAAACAAATACTAACAGCACCCAATGATGATCCCAAATTTTGTTTTTTGCTTAAAATGCAAAATTGGCTAGATACTTGGAGTCCAACTAATTTTACAAATACATTGACTCGACAAACCCACATTGTATTAAACCATACCATTCATCGGCTTATTGAAGTTATTGAATACTGTTTAACTGAGCTTAATATGAATTATGTATTACTGGGCAAATTTCAAACAGACCCATTGGAAAATATAGGCAATTAGCTGGTGGTCATTATCATATCTCAGTTCGACAGCTATATGAATCAGAAAAAATACTTAGAATTCAGTCTATGTTATCTTTAAAATCTAGACATTCGGGGGCATTAATATTAATCAGTTCTTCGAACCTTCTGACTGTGAAACATAGTCATTAGACACCAATTTAAATTCTGAACATGTTAATAATTTATTATCTAAAATCATAGTTACACAGTCTAATACCGAAGCTGTACAATCAGAACTCCCAGTAATAACCTATTTAAGCGGATATTGCTGCTATATTGTTCTTAAAAAAATTAGTTGTACTTTTTGCGAAGAAAACTTAACTCTCAATGAACTTTGTGTTGTAGAGAATTCTTATAATTTAATTAATTCCTTAAGTCGAGGTGCTCTTTTATATCCTCGAGAACAGGTAGTAGATATAGTTTCAACCGGATATGTTATATTTAAAAAGCTAATTGATGAATTTGAAGATACATTTTTGGATATTTAAGTACAACAAAAAATCTTTTCTTCTGTAAGTTGTTTTTAAGTTATTTTAATAAAAATACACTTTTAACAAACATTTTTTAATTAATATTGCTCTGAACATAATCGTAAATTATTAAATAGAAACAAAAAAAAAGGAAACTACAGACTTTTAATAAATAGGTAGTTATGAAATTAAAATCTAGGACAAGTTTCGCATTTTTATATTGCTAGGAAGTATCATCAATACAATCTTTATCAGAATTTAGCAAATAACAACCTATTATATTCTTGATCATATAGACTCATCACACTCATGCATATACCACTTACCCAACCTTGAAACCATACCCGATTTTGACAATATAAAGTTAAAATAATGAGCTATTGTAGTTATGATCATAAGGACTCGCTACAGGCATATATTACTTATCCAAACTTGAAACCGTACCCGATTTTGACAATATAAAATAATAACCTATTATATTCTTGATCATATGGACTCACCACAGGCCTATACTACTTACCTGGACTTGAAACCTTACCCGATTTTGACAAATAACTCGGCTTTGACAATTTACTAGTTGGCTAGAATAGGACAATTAGGTCCCATACTGTTCTGGAGTGCCTTGTGCATAATAGTTCGTGCGTAAATGCATTCCTCGTCTTGTAACAAAAAAAAAAACGAGTAATCGCTTAACAGTCGCCTTTGGCATTTTAATTCTATAGCGAAACCGAATAAATTTGACAGTTTCAAAAACTCATAAAATAAACCCTATAAATTGATGTTTATTTGCTGAAATTAAAACAAAATGCTCATTTAAATATATCCCTGCAAATAACCCGTACCTTCTAATGAATGTATTGAAATAACATTATTAACATAAATTTGACGACGTCACGCGCAAGCCTTGGCACATTTTGGGTCAACAGCCGCGCCGAGAAATCTTTTTGTCAGTTTGCGTTTAATGTAAATCGTGTAATAAGTTGTGGTTACGATTGCGTATTTTTATAGAAATTATGTTATTTTCAAATAATAAATTAATTGAAAAAATTAATGGTTTAAAGAATGGTAGCCACAGTGGTTCAGAATATTGACTTTAATAGCCGCCAGTGAGCTAAACTTTGAGAAATATCTCGAATTTAAGGCCAGTTGTCGATCTTTGCCGGAACTTAAAATTTGGCAGGCCAGTGAAGACAAAAACAAATAAGGAAATCGTTATTTTAGTAAAAATAATTTCAATTTGTGTGACTGGTTATACGATTGAGAATGATAAGACCATTTTATTGTTTCGTGTCTATGATTTTTTCAGAGGTCTCTTTGTGGTGTAAAATAAATTAATTAGGAAATTAGGTAGAAAGTAGGTATATTGACCCCCCTGAAAAATCGACCACGAGCCGCCACAGATATGATCATATTCTAGAATGGTCCTAACATGTGATTTAAAAGATCATACTATTTGCCTTCTTTACTATTTTTGTTCCATAGTATGCCTCAACTTACATTATTTATGATAGGGTAGGCTTGGGTTGTTAGTGCCTATGTGCATAACCATGCACCATGGCCATTTCCTTGACCACATTTCTAGTCCCTGAAGATCTGTTGTTAATGAATCATAAGCTACGAAAATAGTTTGGTGCCATCTGCAAAAAATGAAATGTGGGAATTCAACTCTGGCTATATAGACTACAAAGAACAGTGGCTCAAGAACAGAGCCTTGAGGAAGCCCATTAATAACTTCAAACGAATCTGAGAGGATTTGTCCAACCTTAACTTTATAGGTTCTGTCTTGCACAATCTTTGATCCATGACAATAGAGCACCCCTAACTTCAAAATGTTCCAACTTTAGCAGTAAGCCCTTAAAGGGTACTTTGTTAAATGCTTTCGCACAGTCTAAATATAAGATATCTATTGGTTCATTGTTGTCAAGGGCACTTGTCCATTTGTTGAGACACTTAAGCAGCTTAGAGGTAGGAATCTAGCTGGTAAGAACCAGTGACGGCTCGTACTCTAAAATTTTGGGTCGGCCGAGGCTCAAGGCCAATCAAAGGCGGTTTTACGATTAAAAACTTGGCTAGCAAACACTATAGCACAAGAGCGATTGATGTAAATATAAACAATGTAATTAATAAATTTGCTGCAGGAAACAAATTGGACGTTATTCTATAACTATTTATTACAGTGGCGGCTCTTCCATAGGGTCATTTGGTCAATGACCCCCAAAAATATCAGAAAATAAATTATTGTTTAGAAACGCGAACCTTGGGAAAAGTTAAATCCGCTACACTATTAGCCGAGCGCGGCGGTTCGAATAGTCTCGTTGCGTTTCTTAGGCATAATAAAATACGCTATACTAAGCTAGGCTGGGCAGTCCGAGTTGTCCTCATTGCCTTAAAGCTTGACGAAAGTACCCGAAAATTTCACAGCTACCGAGCGGCAGCCGAACGTGATAGCAAATAGAATATGAAATCCCGATTTGGGTCATCAGCCGGTCTCTTCTCATAATTCAATCGATCGGTCGCGGCATCACGTCGGCATGCGGAAGTTCAATTGTTCAGATATTCTAACTCGATATTGTTTTGGACGTTTTTAACCGATGAAAATTGATTTATATACTGTTTTTTGTAATATATATATTTTCTATTTTTATTATCCATGTGGGAGTTGGAAAAATACAGGAAATAAAAGGTTGGTAGTGACTAATGCAAAAAAAATAAACAACTAAAAAGTGCTTACGAACTTAATTTTGCAAAAATAACCAATTTCAAGTTGGTCTATGTTTGAGTTGTGAATGTAGATGAAATAAAATGTCGGTAGTGCAAAAAATTAAACAACCAAAGAGTACTAACGAACTTAATTTTGAGAAAATAACTGAATTCAAGGTAAGTGGTCGTAATTTGCCAGAACTTAGAACGTACACAGTAGACAGTAGACGACAAACTAGTAAAGACAAAAATAAAGAAGTTCATTGAAACTTTCGCAAAAGTATGTACGACTTAGCTAACAGGATATGTGGTTGTGAAGTCTCTAACTCGTTTTACTGTTATGTTTGTTGTTTTCTAAGGACTCGTCGGACTCATTATGGTGCAAAACCGGTGTTAAAGACTTAGAACACTTAAAAGAAAAAAAAAGAGATTTTTAATGAAAATGTATCCAAAAATCCTTATATTTTAAACAAAATTATAGATTGTGTAAAATTTTGTGGGGCATTCGAGCTGGCACTACAAGGCCATGATCAAACGGCTTTGTCTGAAAATCCAGGGGTTTTTCGAGGGCTTATACATTTTGTTGAGGAGTTGGGCCAACATAGATTATCCGCTTGTGCGGATGAGAAATGTGCATGCATTTTAACGAACGTGTCATTCAGCATTTTTAAAATTCTAAAGAATATATATATATATATAACTTCAAGAGAATTTAAAAATAAGATATTTATTTTTATTTGAAGTATGCCTATTTTTAAATTTGTTATTGACCTTCTAATATAATTCACCACGAGCCGTCACTGATTTATTAGAGGCTGTTTTTTTTTCACTTATGCCACAACAAGTATGATACATTATTCTGTTCTGATACCATTTATAATAAAATATATTAACAGACTTGTTTTTTTAAATTAACCCCCCCCCCCCAGAAAGGTTTTTCTAAAATCGCCCTTAAGGCCAATGTAGTGTTAATTGGTGCCGCGTCCAAATATGGTCAAATACTAGTCTTTTTATTTTCCATTTATTTCTTCAATGATAATTAGGTTAGGTACCAACTTATATATAGCAGATGTAGGCTAGAGTATAAATTTAATAAGTAAGAGAAAAATTTTAGAAAAACGCTCTAGTCAGTCAATATGATTTTTTGATATTTTAATGTATCTTGCCTCAAGAGGAAAATAAAGTAGATGCCAAAGTAAAAACTACATACACAACGAAAAAAGTATATTGTCCAGCAATGAAAATATTCACTTCACATTTCGTCACTACATTTAAACATGTAACATGGAGTGAAAATTACTAATATAATATATTAACCATCGTTAGTCATGACTAATGTAAAGAACTAACAAATTCATTTAAAAATAAACAGTATTATCATTTTATAATAATTACAATTAAATGGCAGTTTTCAATTGGGAAATGTTCCGGGGATACGGCCACATCGAGACAGGCCGGTGCTGGCTAAGATAAGCTACGACGAACGTTATAGCATGTGGACGTATGCGAACGTACTACGTACCGCGTAAATTAGTAGCTGAAGTCTAGCATGTAAGATGATGGAATCGGCTGGCCGAGCCACCGATATCTGTGGACGCTGGCCCACAGACTGCTGTTAGTGGCGTTATTTGTATGCTAGTCCAAGCAACGATGATAGGGATACCTACCTATTTTGCTACGTGCCCAGGAAATAATAAACTACGTTTTGGTTTTGTGCGTTTTTAGGATGTTTGCAAAATTATTTTTTAAAAATAACTATCTACTTTTTTAAAAAGAGAATTTTCTCTACATATTTTCTGGTACGGTCCGGCCGACCCTGCCGCCCCTGAGGCGTCGTCACTGGAAGAACCCATGTTGTGAATCTGGAATTATTTTATTCTGAAGAAAGAAGGTTGTCAAATCTTTGGATATTAGTTTCTCAATTGTTTTTTTGAGCGAGCATTGTTGCACACTGTTTTTGGTCTGTAACAAGTTATTGAGTTTTTTTATTATTTAGAACTATGATTCCAAGATTAGAATTGATCGATCATTTTACATATTTAAAGAAGTTTTTGTCTGATTGTTCAAGAATGCTCATTTCATATTTTTTCCTAGCTTCCCGAAGAATAGGTTTTTAGTTTATTGTTTCGATCTTGATAACATTGGTAGTTTTTATTGGTTCTATTCTATGACCCTTGGTTTTTGACCAAAATTTGAAATCAGTAGTTTTTGAGCTTTGCCGTATAGACAGACCGACGGAATTAACAAAACGATGTTTTTAGGCATCCAGGGGACCCTAAAACGTGAAGATCTGGAAAAACCTTGGAGGGTGATTTTTTTGTCGAATACAATACTGTAAAATAATGCGATTCATCCACTAGTATATAACGCATTTTTTTAGAACTACAAATTTCACTTTGCGATGGTTTAAAAAGACCGAAAAGATGATTTTTGTTTGTTCAACTCTTAATAAAATTATTATCTTTTAAAGATTACATGTACATGGGGTCATGGGCGAGAGGCGCGCAAATCATTTAAAGTGTACACCTCCCTCTTAAATATATTTTAAATACTTCCTTAATCTTTTAAATATGCTTTATTTTCGTTAAATACCTTCTAATACGTTTTAATACCTTTCAATATATTTCTAATACCTTCCAATACATTTTTGTCTCTTCAGAACTAAGTGCAGACGAACTTGTTTTTTTGGGGAGACCAAAGAACTCGGAAAAATACTGTGTGGTATAGAGAATTGGAATTGTTTTCTTTGCAGTGTATACCTCTAAACTAATGGATTATTATAATCGTTTTTGTTTACAATAATTATAAAATACATGTACTAAAAATAGATGGTGTTAATAAACCTAATTCTGCTGCCTTTTATATTAAACATTGGTACTTTAAAAAAAACTAAATTTTATAACAATTCTTTTTAAAAGACCAACAAATTTAGGAAATCCCAGCTCACGTTTCCATGCGTATAATGCCTAAAATAAATATTTATTCATACAAAACGATGTGTCACAAACACATACAAGTATAAGTAAGTACGTAGTAAACTAAACTAAAAAATCACAGGTAAAATTAAATAACAATTAGTTGCATTTTCTTGAAAACAAGAAGGGCTGGGTTAATGTATATTATTTGTTATCCCTTTAAAAACTGCATTTAAATACAATCTACAATTTTTTTTTAATTACTCTAAATAATAAAACATAACGATCGGAAAAATAGGGAAATCTGTATTAACTGGTTATAAACAGAGACTTCAATGTAAAATGGGGGATGTTTGGAAGACAATTTTAAATGGACATGAGGGATTGCCTTCCTGAATAGGAAATAACGAAAGGGTGACTTTTTATAAATATTTGAGCAGGAAAGGTATTATCAAAGATGTATTATATCTTATGCAATAGAAACGGGACGCCTTGAATCAGTCCGAAAACATGAATGCTCGCCGAAACTCTATAATTTCTTTAACTCAAAACATCAAATTAGTTACCATCTTGGTCATTATAAAAATTATTTGACAGGTTATTTTCTGATTAATAAACAATGAGAATATCATTGTTAAATCTAGGTATAACCAAATACAAAAAACTACCTGTTTTCTTTTTAATACCCTTTTTTATTCCAATTTAATACTTTTGATACGTTTTTAATACTTTCAAGTGTCTTTAAATACTTTAAATCCTATTTGATACATTTAATACCTAAATAATTAATTATGGTGTACAGGGTTTTCCCGTATATTTTTCCACCCACCTTGAGAGTTTATTTGAATAGATACTGAAATGTTGTAAATACAAAAGTTGTTGGGTTTTTTTATGAAGATTTAGAGTATTATATCATAAGTGCGAAAATATTATGGGAAATGTCAAATTTTGACAGGTTGTCAGTTTTTTTTTTAATGAAACAACCTGTATATTAAATTATATTCTTGAAGATCTTTTTTTTCTAATTTCAAATATATATACTTTTAATATATTCTGTCAATTAGTTTTGGATATATAAGCGTTTAAAGATTAAAGAAATGGTAAGGTAATTTCAGCTAAAACATAGTGAGCCATGGTCAAGACAATTGCAATGAACGACGCCTTTTTGACGTTTACCTGTCAGAAGTAATTATTTACGAGCATTTTTAATATCCGATACGTTGGACGATGGGTTATTCGGAAGAAGACTCGACATGATAGAATTATTTTATTTACGTGATAAAAATGCATCGATAGCTCGTAACGAATATCATAGACGGTTTCCAGATAGACTAACACCGACTTGTAGGACAATATTAAACATCCCTAAACAATTTAATGAAAGAAAAACACTTAAGCGAAAAGTTAGAATAGTGGAAAGAAACGCTGAAGAAGATTTAAATATTTTACAATATTTTGAAGGTAATAAGACATATAAGTTTTTACCTACTTAAGAATTAACCGATCAAAATAAAATAGACCGATTACACTTCTGCCAAGAAATAGAAAGACGTGTTATGACGAACCAACTAAATCTGTCAAACATAATTTTCACTGACGAGGCAACATTTACCACTGGAGGCATGTTTAACCGGAAAAATAAGCATTTTTGGTTAAAAGAAAATCCGCGAGCTCTTCAGGCGGTCAAAATTCAGGGAAGAAGATTCCTACATGTTTGGTGTGGCCTTCTTAACAATCATGTTATTGGACTTATATTTTTAAATGGGAATTTAACCGGACAAAGGTATCAGGAGTTATTAGGTACGAAATCGAGGGGCATTTAGAACAACTATCGATTAATTCATATCTTAATTTGATATGGCAAGAAGATGGTGCCCCTCCTCATAATTTCCAGCCGGTCACCAATTTTTTAAATGACAGGTGTCCATTTTGGATTGGAAGACATGGACCATTAAGATGGCCAGCAAACAGTCCCGATCTCTCTCCATTCTACATATTTTTGTGGGGTTATCTGAAAAACAAGATATACTACAATAGGCCAAGAACCATCCAAGCTTTAGAGCAAAATAAAGTCCAAACAATCGACGATTTAAACATCCAATCACCTCATTTTATCTACGCATCCATACACAGAAAATGTAGAAGAAACATTCAGAAAAGCATTATAAACCAAGGAGGCTATAAGAAAACCAAAACTTAGTTCTTTAAGCTAATATTATTATTTACCTACTTTATATTATTATTATATTATTTTAACTTTTCGCTTAAGTGTTTTTCTTTCATTGAATTGTTTAACGATGTTTGATATTATGCTACGAGTCGGTGTTGGTCTATCTGGAAACCGTCTATGATATTCGTTACGAGCTATTGATGCATTTTTACCATGTAAATAAAATAATTCTATCATGTCGAGTTTCTCTTCTTCCAAAATCCACTCAGTTCTAAAACATTATAAATATAAGCCATATAAGTTTTTACCTATTCAAGAATTAACCGATCAAAATAAAATAGACCGATTACACTTCTGCCAAGAAATAGAAAGACGTGTTATGATGAACCAACTAAATCTGTCAAACATAATTTTCACTGACAAGGCAACATTTACCACTGGAGGCATGTTTAATCGGAAAAATAAGCATTTTTGGTCAAAAGAAAACCCGCGAGCTCTTCAGGCGGTCAAAATTCAGGGAAGAAGATCCCTACATGTTTGGTGTGGCCTTCTTAACAATCATGCTATTGAACCTATATTTTTAAACGGGAATTTAACCGAACAAAGGTATCAGGAGTTATTAGAAAACGAAATCGAGGGGCATTTAGAACAACTACCGATTAATTCATATCTTAATTTGATATGGCAACAAGATGGTGCCCCTCCTCATAATGTCCAGCCGGTACCAATTTTTTAAATGACAGGTATCCATTTTGGATTGGAAGACATGGACCATTAAGATGGCCAGCAAACAGTCCCGATCTCTCTCCATTGGACATATTTTTGTGGGGTTATCTGAAAAACAAGATATACTACAATAAGCCAAGAACCATCCAAGCTTTAGAGCAAAATATAGTCCAAACAATTGACGATTTAAACACCCAATCACCTCATTTTATCTACGCATCCATACACAGAAAATTTAGAAGAAATATTCAGAAATGCATTATAAACTAAGCAGGCTATATAGAAAACCAAAACTTAGTTCTTTAAGCTAATATTATTATTTACCTACTACATATTATTGATTTTTTGTCGTATTGTTTCTTTCTACTATTCTAACTTTTCGCTTGAGTGTTTTTCTTTCATTCAATTGTTTAACGATGTTTAATATTATGCTACAAGTCGGTGTTGGTCTATCTGGAAACCGTCTATGATATTCGTTACGAGCTATCGATGCATTTTTACCATGTAAATAAAATAATTCTATCATGTCGAGTTTCCCATCGAATATCCCATCGTCCAACGTATTAGATATTAAAAATGCTCGTAAATAGATACTTCTGACCGGTAAACGTCAAAAAGACGTCGTTCATTGGCAATTGTCTTGACCATGGCTCACTATGTTTTAGCGCAAATTACCTTACCATTTCTTTAATGTTTAAACGCTTATATATCCAAAACTAATTGACAGAATATATTACAGTGGCGGCTCGTGGTGTCTAAAACTGGTGAGGCGAGAAAAGGTTTGTTACTTATAATAGGTAGATGGCGCCGCAGGCGAAAAATTCTTGGGCTGCCACGCCTAAATTGACTCATTTTTATGATTTGTTTTTGTCTTTTACATACCAATACCAAGATAAATGCCCAATTTTTCATTAAGTAATTTTTAAAATAAAAATTATTACATAGATATAAAAATAAAATAATAATCTTTAAGATATTCACTCAATTTTCATGTAGTTCATTTTATTCTCAGATATATGTACATATATACTCTTCTCAAAGATATATAATATACACATTTTTTTTAAAAATAATTTAAAATACTTAATCAAAATAGTCAGAATCGAGTTTAAAGTGTAATAAACCTGTAATAATCTAATATGGCGTGGAGAGTAATTTTTTTATAAAAAACCAAAACTGTTTAGGCAAATAGGTATGTGGATGGTGCAGTTAAGTCACTTTTTGTAAATTAAATTAATGCGCCTGTCTTTTAAAAAAGCAAATTTCTCAATGATTTTGTCATAAAAGTCACCATTACATTCAGAAAGTTTAACTAATAACTCTTTTTCTATTGCCATGATCGACAGGGTTGAGAGCCTATCTTGAGATATACTATTTCGTAAGTAGGTCTTTATTCGCTTTAAGCACGAAAAATCTCTTTCGGCCTGTACACTTGTTAAGGGGATTGTCAAAATTAATGTCGCAAGTCGATATACTTCACAAAATACTGAAATTAATTTTAAACTATTAATTTGTTTAAGGAGTTCTTCAATATTGACTTTATAAAATTGTTCATCTCGGTAAATTATGCTTAGCTCATTTTTGAGGCGGTCTTTGTGAAATATTTTTGGATACGTTTTTTTCGAACGAATTTAATAGACTAATAGGGAATTCTGTGGCAAAGTCTTTGTATTTTGATGTATTAAGAAGTTTCACAAATTCCAATTTGTGTAAATCTTCAAACCTGATGTTAATTTGAAAAATTATACAGTCTAAAATTTCATAAAACAGATTATTTTTCCATTAAATCTGATTCGCTCATGCTACGGGTTTGTCTACTACATGGCAATCCGGTAAGTGATTTTGCTTTTTCAAAAATGGATTTAAGGAAATTTTCAGCGCGCAGCTCATTTAATCGTTTGACGGCAATGTTCAATTGTGAAATGCAGAAATCAATTTCTAGGTTACTTAACTGAAAAACTTGAAACAGGATATCAGTAACAAAAAAAATTTCTTTAAATGCAAAAGTTAAAAAAGCAAATTCAAAATCGGAAAGGTCTTTTAGATACCCCTTGGCCATGTGTATAGTATCTGAGTTTAATTCTGGATTTTTCAATCAGGTCCTGAAAAACTAAGGTTAGTCCTTCCCAATTATTTGCAACAAAAATTAGAATTTTTGATCGAGAATACCACCTTGTATCACTTTTTGTCCAATATAGATGTGCGTTTGTACGATTTATGGAAAAAAGCAGGCAAACTTTTCAAAATTGCGAAAAAGATTCTGCTTTCCTTAATATAATTTGAACCCTGTTGTAAAATTAAATTGAGACGATGAGCAGCACAATGAGTGTACATTGCTTGTGGGGCATCTGATCTTATTCGTGTTTGTAGACCGCTCAATTCACCGGCCATAACCGCAGCTCCATCATAACATTGTGCTACTAATTTCCGTTTAAAATTTAAAGGTTCCAAGATTCTTACAATTAAGTTATAGAGTGCATTAGCTCTAGAATCCTCACTTATATCAAAAAAGCCTAAAAAACGTTCTTTTATTTCGGCTAATTTATTTACATACCTAACAGTTACACAACATTGGGCTTTTGCAACTATATCCGTCGTATCATCTACAATTAATGAGAAAAATGTAGCCTCCGATATTTCTTGTTTAATAGTCTCTCATATGTTCGTCAATACAAAATATTAATTCATTTTGAATAGTTTTCGATTGTCCCGTAAATACACTTTTCTCTTCTAAATGCTTTACGAGTTCGGTGTTACGTTTAATTAAACAATTAAAAACTTCCTTAAAATTCCCTCTGTTAAACGAAGATTCGGATTCGTCATGCCCCCTAAAAGCCAGTTCTTGTTTTTTTTCAGGTATGTATGTTTTTTTTCAGGTATGTCAAAAGCAAGCGGTTTTTCTTCATTGTACAATAATTTAGATAAACGAGCATTTTCGATTAGTGCATCTTTAATTGTAGTCATATTTTGAGACAAACGTACAAAACCTAAGATATTTTGAATATGGTCTTTAGACCCTTCATGCATTTTAACCGCTCTAAAAAAATTTCAACGTATCCATCAGAAGACCATACTGTTTTTGTTTTTCCCAGTATTAAGCAAGGCCAACAACTGCTTAAAAACACTTCCACAAATCCAAGTGTGGGTTTGATACCATGACCTTTGAAATGATCGTTTATATTGTCGACCGTTTTTTTTTTATCACTACTTAAGGTACTTATCTTCGGCATGGGTCTATCTCCGCGAAGAATTTCTTTTTTCTCATCCTGGAAAATGCCGTTGTCAATAGTGACATAACGATATCGTGGACTGGATTCATAGTTCACACGTTTAGTTTATTTTAAATTTTAATCACTAATTCATATAAACTACTCTATCAGTCTATCTACTCAATAATTAAACTAACGCAACGTCAAAAATACTTTAAATAGAGTAACACTCGACACAGACTAAACGCGCGACATTTACGAAATACTATAAAACAAACACCAAATTATTGCCAAATAATCTCAATATCCACCCACTTCCCGCTCAATCTCAAACCGTTACCGGTAACAGTCAAATACGAATACCCCACACGCCCACGCAAATATCAACAAAAACAAAAACGGCTTGCATTTGGCAGCCGGATGCGCGATTGTCATTTACCGAAGTTTTCATCGCCTCAAATGCAATAAAAAGAGATGGAATGAATCTACATATGACAATTTTCAGAGAATAATGTATCAACTTGGAAAGAATTAATTTTGAAAATAAAGATGTATATTTATAGGAAAGCGAGTGAGGCGGCGCACACTGGTCGAATTTAATAAAATCTTGGCATAAATAGAATTACATGTTATGGTTTATTAAAAGTTTAAAAAACTTACATAATTCATTTAAATTTATTCATTAAATTTAATTTTTTTCAAATTTAACAAAAAATCTATTATACAGGGTGATGAAAACGATAGTCAACTTTAGTAAAAAAAATAAATACATTTGCCAATTACCACATGGTAAATTAATTTAAATTCAAACCAAATATTAGGTGGTCTATGAATAAAGTCTGTACACTAGAAGCTATTACCTTGTACCATGACTATAAGTAAAAATAAATATCTTAATATTGATACCTATTATACTAAAACTCAAAGGTATACAGTATTACAGTAATATCTAGCCTAACTACAATAAAGTTTAAATAAAGTATGTATAAATAAACAACATGTTAAATGGATAACATGTTATATGAATTATTTTATTATTTAATTAATACTGGTGTATACCCGAGACAGAGCATACAAGCCCTACCCCTGACCAAATTTTTAAGTTGTAATTCATTTTTTAAAATTCTCTAGTTATGCCACTGTTGAAAGATGAGCTGGATAGGTATAGGTAAACAGGTAAGTAGGAATACTATAATAGTCTAATAAAACAGAAATTTGACAGTTTTTATGTGCCTAATATTTGGTTTCAATTTAAAATAATTTACAATGTCAAATTTCTGTTCTATAAGATCAAAGGTAAGTAGTATTTTCAGTATCAGTAAAACCATCAAATGTTTCCAATACAACTTTGTGCCAGTACTTTTACCTCCGGGTAAATTTATCTGGAGAATACTAACCATAGATACAATAGTTTTTTCAACAATTATTTCCATGGTACTGGCCCTAAATTTGAATAAATTTTAGACTTATAGTATCAGTCTTCATCTGATGAGTCTAAAATTTCATCCAAATTTAAAGGCGTGTTGCAAATATTAGGTGGTTTTATTAACCTAAGAGCATCAGGTAAAAGGCTTTTACTGGACTTGGTGTTTTGCGAAACCCAGATATGACAGGGTCCGAGGAAACAAGAAGGCGATTAAATATATCCTGTAAATTATCTTGCCTAGAGGTTTTTCTCGCGAAATTTAAACGAAAACTTTTAATGTCCTTATTTCTAGCTTCTTGTGCTTCCTCGGACAACTGTCCTATAGGAATTTCAAAAGCACCAATAGTCTCTGCTCCATGTATTAATATTCTATGCACAGATGTGGGCATCGGGTACCATGAATATAAATTTGCAAAAATTCGTGCAGTTTCAATTGTATAACATTGAAATTTAGCTATATCGATGTCATAACCACAGGACAAAGTCTGCAATATTATATAAAATCTGTGAATTAACTGTTCATCGATATGGCAAACTTCAGCAACAACATTTACATTTTCGAAAAACCTACGAGCTGTATTGCCGTCATTCGACGAACCAAAACCTGGTTTTGGTTTATCCACTATTAACCCCAATCGTAAATGCAAATCTTGCTGGATACGTTTTTTTGAGTCTTTGACTTTTTGCTTATCTTCTTCACTTCTGGCCTGCCATTTTTTTATGTCTAACTTATAAGCCAAATGCAGCAAACACTCAAAAAAACGTATCCAAGCATGTAGAGTGGATAAACCAAATTTTAAATAATTGGCATTAATTACAGGCCTCTGAAGAACAACGTCGATGTTATTAAACTCCTTGGACGATGCGCCACAAATAAAACATTTTTATGTAGAATTATTTTCTGCTAAAACATTTCCTACTTTACTATCTATCATTGTTAAATGTAAGTCGAAACTTACTAACACATTAATGTTATCTATGGTGCATTTAAAAGGAGTCAGATTTGTTAACTGATTGTCTAGATGTTGTTTTTCAGCCAATGTTAATTCGCGGGTTTCGCGTGAAAACTGAACTTTTATGGGGCGACACATTCGAGTGGAGGAAGGTCTGGAATTTTGCCAAATTATAATGTTTCCGGTGTCAGTTGGTCGGCTTAATCGAATAGGTACAAGCGATGTAAAAAAAATACTAGAGTCTGAGAGCGACTCGTTATTAAAAACTTGCTTGTACTCAGACTGGCCAGATGACCCATCAAAACCATACTTACAAGCTAAGATTAGGTTAAAAATGTCATTATTTGTGCTATTTACATTAAGCAGAACATCCCTTTGTAAAAGTAAGTCTTTGACACGTATGATTTAATAAAGATTGGACAGGAACTTCTGCAGAACTTTCTGTTACACGTATGTTTTCAGGATAACACATTCTTTTTGCCTCTAGTATATGATCATACGATGGATAAATATAACAGTTTTTTTCTTGCACCTGTTTTCTAATTAGTTTATATTGAAATTTTGTTAATCTGGCTTCAACCACAAGAGAAAGAGCTTCATTTGAGGAAAGTTGTGAATAATTTTCCGTTTTTAACGCTTTGGAATAATCTTTAGCTTTTTGAGGTTCCTCACAAATGGTCTTTATTAATTTAGAGGCTTCTACTTCCTGGTTGACTCGATAACTCATTTGTGCTGCGTAAGCTAATTGCTGCGGGGAAAATGTTTCTCTCAATAGTTTGGTTTTTTGTCTTTTGGTTCTCTCGCTACAGGAATTAAAATCCAGCGCTTTTCGTCCTTTATTATTTTTACAATTTGTTTTAAACTGAACTACAGTATGCAGCCACTCTCCATGATGCTGCAAAAACCTATCTTTTGTTCTATTACATGAAGACCACTTTTGTTTAAATTTATAATAGAAGCCATTTAAAATATTATTAGCTTCATGGTTTAGGTTTGAAGAACCCGTAAATTCTAAAATTCTTGCTCGTAAGCGATTAAATTTACTGTCTGTTTTTTTCTCGGAAACTTATAAAGATTTCAAAGAGCTTCATGTAACTCATTAACAACACTGGTTCATTTTGGTCTAAAAACAAAATGCATACGGTTTTATTGATTAAAATTACCCCTACACAAAGAAGTTAACTTTGACTTTGTCAGGTGCAAGATATTGAAATGCAAAGTTAGCTCTCCAGCAGGGAGTTTATAAGTCCGAGCATAAAAAATTTTAAGACCTACCACGGTAAAACTCAATAAAATTAGATTTACAATTCAAAATACTATGAAAATAATTCTTTTTCAGATTCAGAATTGAAGCAGAAAAAAGGGTTTTATATTTTTTTTGGTAAAAGTATATGTAATAGAAAGAAAAATGTATCTTCGAAAGCTTAACCGTTCGCGAATCTTACAAATTTGACCAAATTTAGCCAGTTCAAGACTTTTTAAAAACACTGTATAATTCCTTATGGGCAAGTTGGGGCAACCTTTTTTTGTGTATTCAATAAAAAGAGATATTACGCAATACAGAAAAAAATATGCGATAATGGAAATGTGGTGAAAACACAAACAAATTGGTTTTTGAATTTTAATATTTTTAAAAGTCACCTAAGAAAATAACATTACCTACTTAATGGTTCTATATGTGTTTTAAAATACAACCAAATATTAACATTTTTATTTTTTGGCAACTACATACCTTCGTGGTCTTCTTCCATAACTGATTTTTAAAAGTACTTCAAATATATATTATCTAACGAACTTTGAAACCAATAAACCAAACAACTAATTATCAACGCGTCTAAAAATGTCGTAATTTTATGCAGCTTTGACATTTAATATAACAATAAAACAGAAGTGTATGTGCCATTTGCATGGCCTACTGAATTCCTGGATTGATAAAGTGTCTGAAATAATCGTTTTTGTAATTAATTTTTAAAAATAAAAAAAATCTATTTATGCCAAGATTTGATTAAATTCGGCCAGTGTGCGGCGCCTCAGTTGCCTCATCTGACGAGCCGCCGCTGATATATTAAAAGTATATATATTTGAAATTAGAAAAAAAAGATCTTCAAGAATATGATTTAAGATACAGGGTGTTTTATTTAAAAAAACTGACAACCTGTCAAAATTTGACATTTCCAATATTTTCGCACTTATGATATAATATTCTAAATCTTCATAAAAAACCCAACAACTTTTGTATTTGCGACATTTCCGTATCTATTCAAATAAACTCTCTAGGTAGGTGGAAAAATACACGGGAAAACCCTGTACAAGATTTTAACATATTCGCACCCCTTGCTTATATCTTCTAAATTCCAAAATAAAGTTGTACATTTTTATTTGCGAGTAACTTCGGTATTTAACTTTTCTCGATATCTTTTAGCACACTATAGTGAGAAAATAATCAAAAAATATAAACTTTTTTGTAAACAATGCAATTTGAAAAGCCTTCTTTGTTAATCTAAATGAAACTTAAATTACAAGCATTTAGGAAATAATAAGCAGAGTAAGTTAAAAGATTTCATTTACTCATCATGTTTTTACATAATTTCGCTAAAATACTTAAACAATATTGGCACATTCTTATTGATTTCGAGTTTTACTTATTTTACAAACTTAAGTAATATATTACAAAAAACTACGCTTTGTTATTCTTTGATAAATTGTGTGACGCCCAATTTAATGATGTTTTCCAAGAATTCGACAGGGCTTCGTTAAATTTTGCTCTAAAGTGTTCTAGGGCTTCATCGTCGGTTTTCGAAAGCACCTAAAAAAACATGATTAGGCATTTTTAAATAAATCAAATTGCAAAATTCAGTACGAAAACATCAACGTCTGAAGTTAATTAAGGAAAATAACTGGCAGTGTTATTTAATGTAATAAGGAGCTATTTCCCAAGTAGCACTGTTAGTCATCAATACGTCATTGTTATCACAAGCGGGCTACTGCCTACATCCACTATTATTGGACCACCCAGTATAGTGATACACGATTTTACAAGGGCAGCCAGCATCAGATCCAGTGAGCGAGATTTATCAAAATTTTAATTTATTCAGTTCGACTTTGGGCGTTTCCTAATTGCGTGCTGATGTTAAAGGGGATGTTTTTATGTCCTTAAAGTCTTAACTTTTGAGATACAGGATGATAAAGGTAGATAACTGCGTGAAATTTGATACACGTCTTCTATGCATTAAGGAGCATACGGATTTACCCAGGTTAAATACATATGCACGCCACTGGTAGAAATTGCAAAAATTGATTGTTAATAAAAAATGCCCTTTTATGCATAAAAGACGTGTATCAAATTTCACACAGTTATTTATCTATAATAGCATCAGAAGTATGATTTAAAAAAAATGTTTTTTTAAACCCCTGTATCTCCAAACGTGTAACCCAAAGTGTTTGTTGATTTATAGTAGGATTATCAGTAATAAATACGTAAAAACATCAGTTATGGCTACTTTAGTGCCAGTTGGGTTAGCCTCAACTATTAACCTAATCTAACTAATAAAGTATCAAGTCCATTGGCGTCCAGGGATGTTTCTTAACTAATATAATTGAAAAAAAAAGAGTACGCCACTAACTTTTAAATTTTGATATTTTTAGTTAATTTAGCAAATAAAAATACAACTTTTGTGTCTTTTGAATTATTTCGAATCTGGCTTTTCGCGAGAAAAGATAAAAACCACTTTAATGCACACTAGCAAAAATTGGAATGTAACCGTTCTTTTTTCAACAGTTTATTTCAGTCATAAAACAAGGATCACAAGAAAAAAAAGTAGGTAAAGTTATTTTTTTCGTATATCTGCTCTACTTTGTTACGCCGGCCACCAGCCGTGATCGATTCCAAATGAAACGAAACCTCTGCGGAGATCGCGGTGCGAGGCATGAATAGTGTGTCGCGGAATAAAGAGAACGGTCAACGAGTTTATACGCTTAGAATAATAGAGAGAATTTCCAAATTAAAAAAAAATTGAAAAAATATTAATTATGTATTATTTTATTTATTTGTTTCTGTTTGGAAATATTTATTGGGGGGTCATTGACCATTTCACCTAATGGAGGAGCAGCCACTGGTTAGTACGGACTCTCTTAAAGGATTATTTACTTTATCCCTATAACATACAAAGAGTGCAAGCTTCGTTGCCTTAAGACGTTCTATAGAGAGTTAATTTCTGTAATTGGTTTGCAGAAAAACTGTTAAGAATCCCAAATTTGTTTGTATTTTTTTTCTCGCGAAAACAAAGCCAGATTCGAAAATAATTAAAGAAACAAAGAAGTTGTATTTTTAGTTGCTGAATTAGTTAAAAATATAGAAATTAAAAAAGCCAGTGGCGTACCCTTTTTTTGCCAATTATATTCGTTAAGAAACTTCCCGGGTCGCCACTGGACTTGATAATTTTAATATTTAGGGCTAAATTAGCTCCCTATTACAGTAAATAATGCTGGCAGTCCTCAACAAAATCGGGTAAAGGGATAATAATAAAAAACCGATTTATGGAAAAAACCTTCACCATTCGTATTTTGAAAAACGAAGCAACATCCAAAAAAATACTTCGTTGTCATCTTAAACTTGGGTGAATATTTACTTCTTCATTTTACGAACGATGTTAGGAAAAACACACATATATACAGAATTGCAGTGTCCAAACTTTAACAGCGCATTCTGCATTCAAAATAAGCCTTAATTTTCTATATAAACATATATCGGCAAATGCTTCGTTTTCGAAATACAGGGTGTTAAAGTTTTAAGAAAAAAATTGTTTTTTAGTCATAACTTTTTTATTACTTTGAGATATTGTTATTAAATTTGGTAAACATCCTTGGAGTAACAAAAGGCGTTTTTTTTGATTTGAAATATTTTTTAATTTTTCATCAGTGGCGTCCGTACGGGATTTTTTATTAAACATTCTTGAAGAAAAAATGGTACTCTACTGCTTTTTCTGAAAATAAAAATCATTCCTAAAATCCCCACTCAGTTTAGAGCAATTTGATCCCTTTGTCTTTTTTTCGTGCGGTGTAAGGATTTCGAGTAAAAAACTAAAAACCATTTTTATGTATGGCATAGTTAAAATTTCCATTATTGTTCATTTCAGTAGCAAAACCTTTAAGGTGGGATTGTAACAGCAAGTTTTTAAAATTATTTGGTTCCGATATTTATTTCACCATTCCGGTGAGTTCATAATTTCTGAACAACAGGGTTTCTAAAATAAAAGCTTGTCTGACAACTAAGGAGATGACGTCATCGACTCGTTGTAACGGAGATTTGCATTATGTTTGGGTTATCAGGGTGACATCGCAGAAGTTTGCAGGCAACCTATTAAAATCTAATGATGTTGGTACTTACCATCATTCCTTCATTGTCGACTTTTGGTGGGCCATGATTGCATTTTTGTGATAATTGAACAATTGCTAGGTTCGTCTTTAAAGTATGACAGATGAGTTTATAATTCTAAATCCTCGATTCATTTTGTAAAACGGTAATTAGAATTAATTCAATTTTGAAGATGATACTTCATTTTACAGAAACTACTCTTTATTAACTAAGTTCGTAATTAATTTTACAAAAACTAGAATTCATAACTTTTATTAACTTAGATCGTGAAAAAAATTTATAGAGCACTTTAAATATCATTAAGGATTAATGTGGGCCTTAAAATTCACAGTAATTGCTCAAAAAGAGTTCCTCTAACTTCGACACATTTTCGGCATCTGCTCTTAACTGTATCAGTGGCATAGCGTATAAAATTCGAATTTGGCTTGCAAAGTTTCACAGGCTTGCTCTATCCTTAGAATCAGTTCTCTTGTATGAATTGGTCTGGAATAAACTAAATTTTTCAATAACCCCACACAAAGAAGTCGACAGGTGTGAGGTCAGGGGAACGTGGTGGCCAGGCTGTAGCTCCTAATTGTCCGATCCATCGTTCTGGATAATTATTATTTAACCACTCGCGGTTTACAATAAAATCCGGCGCGGCAGTCCCGTCCATTTGAATCCAGAATTCGTTTCTAAGATTTAGAGGAATATTTTGAAAATAATGAAATAACTCATTTGCAGAAAATCATTAAATAACTGTCCATCTAGGCGTGATGGTAGAATATGGGTCCCGCAAAAAATTTCATTTATTACACCGATACCAAACATTAACAGAAAATTCTTGCTGAAATGCTCTAGTTCGTACAACACGTGGATTGTCATGTCCGAGATTGGCATCAACTGTAATTTACTGAGCCGCTTCGGGTAAATGTGGCTTCATCAGTCCATAAAATTTTTTTTGAGAAGTTCTCGTCTTCCTCTATTTGGCGCAGAGCAACTAATTGAAAAAATCTGACATGTCTCTTTTTCGGCATCACCAGGTTGTAAGTTTTGAACTGGCTGCATCTGAAATGGCTTCCTGTGATCTTTCCTCAAAACGCGATGAACCTTATTTTTAGAAACAAAATCTGCGTCGCCTTGTAAATTATGAGCTGCTCTTCGTAGGCTTAATGTCCTATTGTTGTCAAACTATTTAAAATTACGTTTCGATATTGTTCATTTTTGCTACCTTCGTTTCTCAGATTTTTTTTGAGTCCAAAATTCCTAAACATTAAATGCGTTTTAATGAAAAACTTGTTTGCAAGGTAATCTTCTATTTGGAAACTTCTGTTGGTACTCCCGTACTGCTGCATTTGCATTTCCATCTACATACAGACATAAACCAAATGAGTATCAGCATACTCGAAAGTTACTGAATAACACCATTTTGAAATCACTAGTTAGACTGCTAATTACCTTTTTGTATAAACTGTAATGTACCTGACCTTTATTTACTCTAAAAACTCAAATGTCACACTTTAAAGACGAAACTAGCAATTGTTTAATTGTCAGAAAAAATGAATCATGGACAACCAAAATTTTGCTACTGAAATAATTAACAATATGGAATTTTAACTACGCCATACATAAAAATAGTTTTTAGTTTTTAACTCGAAACCCTTGCATCGCACGAAAAAAAGGAAGGTTTAAATTCGGTCCAACTGAGCTGATTTTTGAGGATGACTTTTTGTTTTCAGAAAGAGCAGTCACTATTTTCTTTGAAAGAATATTCAATAAAAAATCCTGTACGCATGCTACCTCTAACAATAGAATTAAAAAATATTTCAAATCAAAAATGCCTTTTGTTACTCAAATGCTGTTTACCAAAAAATCAGAAAAATCTCAAGTACTAAAAAAAGTTATGATGAAATAGACATTTTTTTTTTTTGACTTTAACACCCTGTATTTCGAAAACGAAGCATTTGCCTGATATATGTTTATATAGAAAATTAGGGCTTATTTTGAATGCAGAATGCGGTTTGCCGAAGTTTGGACACCCTGTATATATATATATATATATATATATATAATATATATATATATATATATATATATATATATATATATATATATATATATATATATATATATATATATATATATATATATATATATATATATATATATATATATATATATATATATATATATATATATATATATACAATGAGGACATAGTCTGGAAACCTTGATATGTCAAAAACTATACAAGTTGGGGTAAAAAAGTTGCATATAAGAGTTTGTACAGTCCTTACCACCAAAGCAATAAATATGAACTGAACCAAGTGAGAGAAGAAATTTCAACTCATTTTTCTACCGGTTGGTCAAGATCTTCTTTCAGGAAGCTTTCAATCAGGAATTGCAGATTTATAAAACAATTGATTTACAATGGTTTCCTATCCACTTCATCAATAGACTTTATTTTAAGTTTTTCAATAAGTACAAACTTTCCTTT
>JAUTXW010004594.1:42500-84266 GCA_030620095.1 Kuschelorhynchus macadamiae | reverse complement strand
GTATCCTTATGATGTGGACCGATCTTTAAATTTTGCTATTGAGATATTGAACAAATTCGAAGTCATATTAACTTTGCAAGATCAATAATATGATCCGATGAGGCCCACTTATCCAGTTCTGGCATCTTTAAGCGCCGGCCCCATAACGTTCAGCATTGGTCCCAAGAGACGTTTTGGCTTTAGAGGACATTTTATTTTAGAAAAATAAAGAGTATATCTCATCTATGAAAGAGGTATGACAGCTAATCGCTGTTTAGGAAATCTTCAAGATGTTGCACCTGAATTGCTTGAAAACGTACCTTTAAATCAATTAAACAACATCTACTTTCAGCAAGATGGGGCACTTTTTTACAACTCTTATATTGTTCACCCTTTTTTGGATAATAATTTAAGAAAGATAGATAGGCGCTCGTGGAGCGATAAGATGGTCAGTATGATATCAGTCATATTATATATGATATAATTTTATGGGCCTTTTTGGCAAAATAAGATTTACAAGACTCGCTATCGTTCTGCAGAAGTACTTCGTTAAGCTACAGATTTGGCTTTCAACTTTTTACAACGTCGTTCAATATACTTATTCTGAATGCAATAAAAATAATTACAAAGTTCTGTGAACATATCATTCGAAAAAACTGCAACCCTTTTGAATAGTTTCTTTAGTTTAAATATGATGATTTTTTTAAATAGTATCTATTTAAATATCTCAGTATTGAGTATTGAAGAGCTTAAAGAAATTTATAGAATTTGAAGAAAGACAATACAGATAGAAGAAGTCATTCTAAAGTACTAGACTATAAATTAGAAGATGATATTATGGAAAATTTAATAGTGAGCTGCGTGAACCCAAATTCATGGATATCTTATATTATTGTATGTAGTGTAAATAGAGAAATATTCTATAACCATATATAAACTACTACTACTACTAAACACGTGATTTTTATGACTCTCTATTAGACAATGAAGACAAAAAGTCATTGATAACTTATGTATTAAAACTAGACTTTCAGAAAATGCCAAGATTAAGTTAGAGCCAACTTATAGGTCTAACACATTTTTAACCAATGGTTTAAAAACCTACTTTATTTCAAAAAAATCATCTTCCCTCTTTCCTTAAAGCTGAACAGTGAGAAGAAATCCTGGGGCTATATAAGTCGGATTCCGCGTCGTTATCGTCAGTGGCACTCCAGTCATGGGCAGAGAAGGTCCCAGGGCATTTCGTGGTAAATTCTTTTTGGGGTTACTAATTAATTAATTATCAAATGAACCTAGAGGAGGGTGGACTGGTAAAGCCACCCTTCGGCGGTAAATCGGCGGCATTTCAAGTCGGCCGATTTTCTGCAGAAGGAGGTCAGTCAGAACTGACGCAATATAAAACTAAAATGTCAGCTGTAGATCCAAGGTTGGCCAAGCACAAAACCCTAAAAGGGAGTAGGCAGAGAAAGCGCCAGATAGATAAGGCCTTGATTAGGGAATTGCCGCCCCGATCTACAGCCGATCTGAGTTATTATACGGATATGAATCAGGCCAGAATATGACTACGCACCAAATACAAAAAAATTGACCCAGTATTTGCCTCAACAGAGACAGATACCGCGGACCTATAGGGATGTTGCTGTACAAACCAATCCATTCTCCAGGAAACTGCTCCTGTATGTGACGGGCAATAATAACAATCATACCGAATATAGACTAATTTCTAGCGACTTTGTACCTAACTATGATGAATTGACCACACGCAAACGGCTTCCCAGACCTTTCGCCACTCCCTAAAGGGGTGGTAAAAGGATTGAGGACCCTCTTCCATTATCATTCTTGCCGATGGAGTAAAATAATGGAGTGGCGCAGATCCTGGAAGGCCGAAAATTAATAGAAAATCTCTGTGTCGCACTAGGCATCATCCACGAGATTTGCACCCCTTCGCCACTCCTAAAAAGGGTTGCGCCAGAGGATTGAGGGACCCTCTTCCATTATCATTCTTGCCGATGGAGTGAAATAATGGAGTGGCGCAGCCCCTGGAAGGCCGAAAATTAATAGAAAATCTCTGTGTCGCACTAGGCATCATCCACGAGATTTGAACGCTTGAGGAGATATTAGTTGATCTTACGTTAACAAAAGCCAAGGAAAATGAAAAAAATGTGAATATTTCACAATGAAAAGGTCGCAATTATTTTCTTTGTGAACGGTCACAATAATCGTTATTTTGAGATCTATCATAATAGCCCGAAACTATTTAATTTAAACGATGCGATAAGAAGTGTTAAAGACGAAGAAATGTCGTTAGATGTACCGGGAGAAATATTGCGGTTAGGTGCATTCAGGGGGTTCTTTTGGAACTTTGATAGGAATGACAGTAATAATTTTAATAATTTAAATAACAGAAGACAAAATTCGTGATATTCAAATCCAATTTATCTAAAAAAACTCTGTTACCGAATCATTGTGACCAACACTGCTACCCCGAGATCACAATATGGCCAACGAGTAATTTCATGAAAAATGCCAGTAATTCTAGAAATCAAAATATAAGTAGATAGATATAGCATAAATCCAAACTCAGGCCAGCTGTTTTTTTTCGAGAATAGCTGTACAGATCCACAATTAATAAATTTAAAAAGCTTAAATTTTATAATAGTAAATTATGAAAGAAATTGCCTTAATTTTTTATTGGATACAGGTGCAACTGTAAATGTTTGTCAGAAATATGTAAACAAACACCAAATTACTCAGAGGCAATTAAAATAAATTTTTGCTTCTATAATTTCGCAAAGTTCATACATATCCTTTACCGTAAATAAAAATGTAAATATGTGTCATAAGTTCTTGCTAATTAATGAGTTCGATAATTTTAACGGTGTTGTAGGATTAGATTTTTTTCTTAAATATTCAACAACAATAGATTTTGAAATATATATATTTTAATTTTATATTATATTTATATATATAGATACTAAAATCAATAAAAATGCGCTTTCACACACCTTTATCAAAAGTTCTTGACCGGAAATTATAGATTTCGGCTATTCTATATATATATATATATATATATATATATATATATATATATATATATATATATATATATATATATATATATATATATATATATATATATATATATATATATATATATATATACTGATTTAAAAGGGAATAAATGAGATTTCTACTTGTATTGGTGGAAGGATTTTTTTAATTCCCTCGTTACCTTTACGGGTTGTTTTCACAGGATCATTCTATTTTTCTTCTCACTTTTTAAGACAGCACTACTGCAGGAATACACCTGTGTCTACCAGTTCTTAAGATTTGTAGACCTAGAAAACTGACTGATATTTTTAAACGCTCTGGTTGGATACCTATAAATCCAGACTAAAGGTATACTTTCAAGTTCTTTACGCAATATATGCTCTGTTAAATCAAAACTTTAATGTATACGTTTCAATATATACTAAGGCATTACTAGTTGACTGTTACATGCGGCTTTATATTGCTAGATCTCTTAAGTTTTCCGTGTCAAATTTCATTTAAAATTTTTCAAATATACCATTTAATTTTAGGTTAGCCAGTAATTCGCAGGAGTTGAATAGTTTTATGGGCTGCCTTTTAAAAATTCGTTCATAATTTATCCATTTATGATATGCCATTGTTATCTAGATATATATACAAGCTATTTTAGGATTAAGTTAAAAATAGAAAGCGTAGCTAGCATAGTATCCCTATTTGTTTATATTTTAAAGATAGTAAATGTCGATGTGTACTAAATTTTAACACTTTTCTTGCTGTCAGAATTGCCGAAGTCACAAAGAGACTTTAGTAACACAGTCAAACACTAGTTTTAGGTTTATATGCTTTAGTACATTATTAACTTCTCCATTTATCTTACTTCAAAGATGAGCTTGTATCTTTAAGAGAACTTCAAATATGATTCGATTTTGAGACTGTGATTTTTAATAAAAACAAATCGAAAGCTTAAATTTCTTTCTAAATTCGTATCCTGGGCTCGAAGAGCTGTATAATATTGTTTCAATAATTAATCATAATTTTAATTAAAATTAATATAATTTACACTTGATTAATGATTACTCGTCCTTTCAAAACTTATTTATAGTATTTTCACTATAAACTCTACTGGTTTTAGATTTCTGTTCTTGTCTGTTTCGAACACATATTTTAACAATTGGTTTTTAGTTGCATTTGTTAATAAATATTATATATCTAAATATAATGTGGTGGCCTTGAATCTAAAGAATATTTTTCTCACAATAAGCATATTTTCTCCAAAGCTAATTATCAAAATGTAAATTTGGTCATACCTATATTTTTGTATTAAGTTTAATGGAATTTAAGTATAAATTAGCAATTAGAAAAATAACAGGTACCAGCACAAATTTTATATTTCAAAACAGCACCGACAAGAAATAAAGCAAAACAAAATCACATATATTGTGGCCTCGAGGCGGACAAAAACAGCAGTGGATTTCATAAATCAAGCATTTGTGTCAGAAGATATGATTAATGAGAGTTCGATTGTTAAGTCTATACATTTCTCAATACCTGTCAATGTATACGGGATATTAGTTATTTAAAAGGTGACTGAATGCTATTCGTGTGCTTACACGGACAATGTGTGACTGGGTTAGTTTTAAATAAAATATAACAGAAAAAAAAGCGAGCAAAACTAATAATACATTGACAATATACTGAGTACGTTAAAGTTTTAGGAAATAAAAACCACTTAATTGTTTATTAGTATAAAGAACACTCTACTTATAAGTTTGAGGCGCCTTGTGACTGCAGATTTTTCGAAAATTTTAAATTTGAAATATTAACATTTGACTTTTGACGGCTAATCCCCCGGGCAAAAATTATACTTAATGTTTAGGGGCTAGACATAATCAAACGTGGAATTAAAAAAAATGTTTACCTAGGTTTATAAAGAGAAATATGACATTTTTTTAAGACTGGTACGAAGCATTCAGTCAATCGCTAATTCATAACAGGTCTTTTTTTAAATAGGAAAATGGAAACCCATAATTTTGTATGAAACGCTCCAGAAATCCCAACACAATACATATGAAAAAGGTCCATATAATTGCATTTATATTATACAGCGTATCTCATAACAAAATGTTATTGAATTAACAATCACTTTCTTTTTATTTAAATTGAAATCCACGTTAAGAGTATCGTCATTCTAGTTCTTTATTTAATAAATATTCCATATAACATATAAATATACCTAATTGTTTATGCTGTACGGGAAACGCAACCGAAAATTGCTTTTTAACGCTCTTTTTAGAAAAGCATGTCTTTAAAGGAAATCTACTTCAAGCTTTTTTAAACACTAACCTAAATCGTACAATAAAAATCGGTTTTAATTGTTTCATCTCCACATTTTAATGGTGTTAACATACATTGTTTAACGTCGAGATAATTGTTTCCTTTCGTAACTCGTAATGAAGTTAACTCGATTATCTTATTGTTCCTTGTTTTCTGCTGTTGTTAGTCCCTGGTGTCAGGTTTATTTGCTGTGGGTCCGACATCACTAAAGTCGCCAGTGTTATACTAATTGAGTAAACTTATTCTGGCATAATTAACTGGTCATGTCATGGTCTAAGCCATTTTTGTTCACATAGCAGAAAATAATTTTAATTTTACTAAATAAACTGGCCGATAGCTAAAAAGTTCCTGGAGTAATACAAAAGTATTCGCATACAAATGAAAATTCAAGGACATTTCTCATAAACAGATTGTTTGGCGGATCTATACAGATATTTTAAAGAGTGATAAAGGATGCTATATAAAATATTTTTGCCCACATATGCTGCCACATTTTTTATTTCTTTTTCTTAATACAGGTTAAACATTAACCCCAAAAGTTAAACAGAATACAGTACTGCTAAAAATATGGCGAATAGCGGTTGCATCCAGGAAAATTTTGACTAATCAATTAAAAACAAATGGCGAATTTTAATGTTATTCAAATACGTTTAAAAACTTTTTTTTTGATATTCTTTGCAGCAATTGATATTCTTTGCAGCAATTTTTTTTGATATTCTTTGCAGCAAGCGTGGTTTTCCTAATGATATTGGAACCATTTGAAAATCAGTAATCGGTAATCTAAGCGTCTCTGATAGTAAATTTGCAATGAGTGCATCGAACCGTTAACCCACGATGAATACCAAATAGAAAATATTTTGAAAAATCAAATATCCGTAACCACCTTTGTTATCAAAAACTTTAACGCACCTATTTAAAATCTTTAAATTGGTTTTAATAATGACATTCAAGAAATTCGTAAATCAATTTCTGATTATCTCAAATTCTGTCAACCTCACTCAACTCGATATCCTAGACTTACGCGAATCCTTAACAGAGAGTTATTCATTTATTAAAAACACTTTAACTGATGCTATAAATGCTTTTACTTATGCATGTTTACAAATTTTGCGCAGTTCTATCAGCCTCCAATGATTTAATACACTCACTAAAACATATATTGCAGTCATTGCAAAAGAAGGTTATTATCTCGACATTATAGAATTAAGCGCATATCAATTAGATAATAGAATAATTTTCATATTAGAAATACCTTTAGTCGATCCTGAAAATGTATACTCTGTAACTTATATCCTATAGCAATCCTAGATAATGGAAAAGGTCTTCATCACATTATGTCAATAACTAATAAAAAATTGTGCGAGATGTTGTTTCTTTACTTTACACTAGCATCCGCGATATGCTTCCGTACCCAATTGATAGCGATTTAGTCGGCGAGGCTAAACTTTTGAAGAGACTTGACCATCTCTACCCAAAACATGTCAGATTTTGGTTATCCTTGTCAAATACTACAATATTCAATTGATGAGCAAGTACTTATGGTTAATAGCTATTGCCAACCTTCTGCCCATCAGATTCAAATGTGGATCCAGAGATATATAGACTCTGATCATCAATACCAATACTTTAATGAAACTTTGACTAGAGTGTAGTGCCTTTATTGGGAGTACGAGAATTCGTGCCTAGACAATGTAACTTAGAGTGAACACCCAGTAAACATCCCTTTTGGCTGCTGCAGCCATATTCCAAAATTAAAGCCTCTGACGTTAAATAAAATCGATGTAGAAGACCTAAACATAGCCCAGCATAAGCTAAACACAAGTATGTCAATCAACTTAACCAATTGGTCAATCAACCGTTGGTGAAAAAATGCATGAGTTAATTCAGAATCCTAACAATAACCCTCATCTGATTGCCTTATACATCTTTTGCAAACACCGATGAAAAAGAGTCAGCAACCCTAATGATGATGACAAACCGTCCTTTCCACCTACTTTTATCCAGCGGAGAAGAATTCCCAGGACAAGAACGAGAATGCGCCTTGGCGACCCAATTGCAGAAAGTAAAGAAATTAGACCCAACCTCAACAAGCAGAGAAACTGGAAGTTTCACCACACGTCCACTTTTGTTATATCCATTCTCACGAGCAAGGTCACCTGATGCTCTTGGTTTCCAAAATTTCAGATGTCGTTTATCTCAAAAAGACGAGGGCTACCGAGAAGCCTCGTCAACAGAATCCGCCAAACAAGCAAGTTTCCACAGACCTACGTCTAATATTCGTTTTAAGCTTTTATATTGTTACTTTAATTTTTGAATTTGTAAACAAAAATATTTTTTTAAAAGTGAATTTTAAGTGTAGTGATTCAAATATATATAATATAAACTTCTATATTTTTGAAACTATTTTTTAAATTCAGCACCCCGTATACTAATTGTTTTTGAGATCATTGAAACATTCTAAACACATTTTGTATTGCATGACGTATAACTAAATTCAACTATTTTCGAGAAAATAGAGTTTCAAAATTGTCTTTGTGGCCAGTTAGCGCCCTCTATAGTCCAAAGGCTTAAACTTGGACTAAGCTAAGTGAAGTTTTTTATATATTTTTTAATACTATTTCAACTGTCAAAATTCATTACTTTTGCTAGTTGACACCAGTGCAAATTGGCTTTTCTGTTGCATTGACATTTCCAGCTAAACTAAAAGGGGTGTCATTCAATAAATTTGAAGAATTTAAGATAGGGAAGTGCAAGTCATTTTGTTTAATTGTTTGGTCGATAAAGAGCCCTAAAGTAGACCAAAACGACAATTAGAGGCGTCATTTTCTCGAAAACAGGTGAACTTTGGTACAAGACATGTAACATAAATTGTACGACTTAAAAAACAACTCGTATTAAACATCCGAAGTACAACAAATCAACAACATAACAGGTAAAACAAGTTTACAAATTATAAATAATTTTCAAATTAATGAATTTATTCCAGTTACATATCTTAAATTATCTGTTTTTGAGAATTTTTTGTTATTGCTAAAATGAAAATTTACAACAATGCGTTAAAGTATACGGTGTGTTCAAATTTCCTGAAGTTCAACCAACAAAGTTAAAGAAATCGGATAACAATATTGATGCTGATTTGCTAACTTTCCGATCGTCTTTGTTTTTTTTTTGTAAATTCTAACCAACAAAATAGATGTGATTAAAGTTTTTGATAGCTCATTTAACAAAGTCTCTAGGGTACCGGTTAAAATATATCCAGACTTCCTGTACATTATTCATAATTCTATTAGACGAAGCATCGATTTTCCAAATCCCTTTAGGTAATACAGACCTAGAACCAATATTATACTTCTAATTACTATTCCCAAGTTAAATTCTAATTAATATTCATGTAATTTTACTAATAACAACTGACAAACCAACTTCAATTATTATGGGCTATTATTATTGCTCTGGGTCTTAGCGTGCGAAACTCTGGTTTCAATGTGCTGTCGAGTTATGTGATCCGCTTATGTACGTATTGTCTTTGATTCCATGTAATAATTATAATCATCTATAATTAGGAAGCTTTACAGTATGAAGAATCCGCCTAAGTGTGCATATAGAGATTAATTTAATTATATAAAGTATCACTCATGTACAGTTAACGTCAGATACATCCGAGTAGCATAAATGCTTCATTGTAAATTGTATTTCATCTACATGAATTACCTTTTGCATTTTACGGTTAGAACAAAATAATTTTAATTCACAATTATCTAACCCACAATTTTTTTCGGAAGAGGAAAATAGCACTTTTTAATGATTGGAATTTCAACGATGATATTTTATTATTGAATACATTTTCATCGTTTACTACGCTTTACAAGCATTTTGATATGCTCGTTACAATTTTGTAAATTCAGCAAAATTATCTATTAAATTCAATAAACGGTCAATTTTCAAAAAGGTTTCTCATCTACAATATACAATTTCAGTTTTGCATCATCGTGGCCAAAAGTAACTGGGAAAAGAATGGCCCATTTTAATTTACTGGACTATTATTCCAAGTTAACCTAGAATGGCAATGTCAAGATCATTTTTTTTATTTTGACCTTGCCTTTGCTTTTGTACACATGCCCAAGCTAACGGAGAAACAAAAGTCAATAATCTTTTCTCAACTTCGGGATGAAAAAAAAATAGATAAACTGTAGCAGAAGTGCATGTAAGTAAAAATACTATTTTGTTAGCCAAGCAAAATTGGCGGAATATGGGGGTATCATTGAGATACTGAAGTCGGGACGTCCAAAACTCTCAACACCAAATCGAGACCATAAATTGGTGCAGTTCCTTCCAATGTTCGAGGTTCCGGAAAACTCAGTAAGAAGAAGAATACAGTTATCAAACCTAAGGATATTCCTTACAGAAGTTAATAAGCAAAAGAGGGTGAAATTTGCAAGGGGATATGAAAACCAAGATAATTTCTCTGATGATTTTTTAAACGTTTAAAAAATTCTATCTTTTTTAATATTATATGGACTACCGAGTGTTTAAGTTTTATCTTTGATTGTATTTATTGATTGATTTTATTGATGCCTATCTACTTCTTCAACTGTAAACAAACTGAATTGTGCCACTATCAGATTCTTCACAAAAAAAAGGGAGAATTTAAAATAAATTTATTTTGTTTTCCTTATTTAGATATTAACCAAAATTAAGTTTAGTGCGTATATTATCGTATCTCTAATCTTATCTTCTATCTTTTCGTCATTTAGGCCAAAATAATATTTGAGAAATATGGAACTCACACCCCTTGTGCCTCTGCATTAAAATTATACTAAGCAGCCAGAAGGCAAACCAAACAAATAAATATTGTTTATGAATCTGAAATTACTTTTAATTAAAATAAAAAAACGCAACGTGAAGCTTTTAAAAAACTGATTTCATTATCACCTACACGGTAAAGCTTAATGTCGAACACTTTATAATTTTGAAATTTCTGTCTATAGAATTGACTTAAAATTTTACTATTATCTTTGGTATAATTGCCCATCAGTTTTTAATTTGTCTTTAGTGGGGTTTAACTGAAACATCGATAAAGAAGTAATTATCTTTTGTAACTTTATCTTTTTTATTTTCTTTATCTAATACCTTATATATTTTTTGGTCAATTTGGGTTAAAATGAATTAAAAATTTCTACACCTAGACGAAGTGGACTGGGAATTTACTATTAGAGGAATCTGTACCCTTGATATAAGCAATCGAGAATCGGAACGTTCAATACTGAGAGGTCATGTAACTTGTGAATTAGAATTTAGAGTTAATCATTCAAAAATTCCAATGAATTTTGATGTAAAACTGGAGATATGTAATAAAACACTTGTTTTATTACATTATTATATTTATTCATGGTTTGTTAATAATTGTTCCCTGTGTTAAAAGACATCCTGATTATTAAATATTCTAAATTAGGTTATTACATTTATCTAATCAAGTAAATTATCTAAATTTTTTTGATTCACTAAAAGCTAATATAAAAGCTCAATTATTATCTCAGATAATGTTACTCATGGATAAACTTATAAATTAAATAAACTTCTAATTCTGCGGCAACTTCAAATGATTTTGATCTTATTGAGTTAGATTGTTTAATTTAAATTGAAATTCCACATAATAATTTGGAAAATTTCTCAGAACAGTTGATTTTATAAGTTCTTCTCCACATATTAATTCTAATGTTATTAGTTCACTTAGAATTTTATTTGTTGAGCATAGAACTCCTGAAGGAAATTGGCCAACTCTGCCTGACCAGAGAAATGTTGATATTATTTCTAATAGTTTCTTACATAACGCTCGTAAAAACAAAGATGTTGCGTAAATCATAATATAACACTAGAAAATTCTGAATCTGAACTTTTGAACATTAGTAGTAATCTTTTCCTATCAAAAAAATTGCAGCAACCAACAAAAAACCACAAGCAAAAATGTCAAAAATGCTGATATGTCTGAAAAGAATTTTGATAAAACAGATTTTATTTTTCCTTACAAAGGTTGTAACTTTGGTAAGTCTTCTAACATTCCTTGCGAAAGTCATTGAAATCAATTTATATTAAATGGTAATCGTTTAAATATAAATCATAAACGGAATGATTGCCAAATAAAAACTAATAATTTTAATTTTGGAGATTATGATATTTCTAGGTCACCAAGTTCAGGTAGCATTAAAGATAACTTCAATCCACCAACTTGTAGTATATATTACATAAATCTGAGTAAAGATTATTACATTAATGCTGAACAAAGACAGCATAATTTAGGTGGAGTATCTGTTTAAAATGCTTGTAGTACTGACTGCAAACTAAAAAGCGTAATATTAATTCGAATATATCTAATTACTTTTATCCAAATAAGAATAAACCTCAAACAGATAACTTACCAAAGTGTTATAACATAAATAGTTAATTCCAATGCAAATATTAATAGAAACGGTAGTCAATTTCAGAGTTATACATATTTTGCGATAAAATAGTTTTCCTCAGAGTAATTTGTCAGAATCACCAATTTTTCCTGGCACACAAAATAGTTATAATGAAAATAATAGATATTTTTTTCAACCTGCTCCTTTTAAGTCACACACATTTTTTGATAAACAGAATTCCCCCTTTTTCTTAGAGAAAGTTCAAGAATATTGTATGACTCATAAAAAACCAAAAAATGCTTTATTAAATTTTGCTCATGACTTCTTAGTCGGAGATACATTGATTTGGTACTGTTCAATTAGAAATTATGTCTTCAGTTGTAAAGTTTTAGTACACATTGCGTTTAGACTGTTTGCAATCGATTTTGAAGTCGCAGTCTGGGATGAAATAGGAGCTCGAACTCAGGGCAGTACAGAAAAATCGATAATCTATATTGTTGTCATGTGAAATGTAGTTTAAAGGTTTGTTAATCCAGTTTAAGGGGAAATTTTATTTAAACTAAGTGCAAAATTTGCAACTTTTATAATCAACAACAGCTTGTTTTACGCCAGCTTTATTCCCTTTCTGTCGATTTCTAGAAGATACCAAAATTCGTTCTGAATCAATTCAAGGTCCAACTTGATGTAATCAGTCAACATTAGAGCCATTACTTGCTTATAAAATATCCTACATAAAAATCATAGTCAGTTTAATAACAAACCTAAATTAAGTTTATATGTCTTATAATAATTCTGATATATTATGATTATAAGAAAGAACTGCATTTAGTTTTGGTTGTGGAAAAAAAACATGATGAAACCTAAATGTATTACTTGTAAATCAAAAAACGAAGTTTCGTCAATTTAAAGTCGGCAAATGCTGCCGAAAACCAAAATTAATGACCGACAAATATCATACAGAAAATAATTAATCTCTGTATCTAAACAAAGTTAAGCAATTTTATAAAAGTAGCACTATTTCTCCTTTATTTCTATTTCAATATTTAAATGTTAAAACTATTAAGGGGGCACTGCACGCAGTATTATGGATCATTTGCAAGCCTTCCGCCGCTGCAATATTATGTTAAAACTATAAGAGATATGTATTAGCTTCAATGTGATTTTAATAGGGAAATATATATAGTTGGGCGCTAAAGGCGAATTTTTATAAAAAAATCAAATCTAGAATTACAAATAAGAAGTAGATTTGTCCATTTTCGACCATTTTTTGACCACTTTTTGACGCAAATGCCGTCGCATATAATTTTTTTTTCCACAAAATGGCTCTTTACCGCCTTGCATTGATCCTTTGTCTACATAACTGCAAAATTTGAAATGGTAAATCGTACTCATGTCTTGGTATTTCTGCAGCGCGTGAACCCTTTTGAACCCATTTTTAAACGAAATGTAATTTAAATTGCCTATACATAACACATTTTTTTGAGGTCGGACGTGCAGGAGGTTTTCTCTAATACGTAGGTACCTTTTCATCTTACTTTGAACTTGACTAGACCTCGTCGCTGGTTTTTTAATTTTTACGTGCAGTTCCCCCTTAATACGGTTTTTTTAGATTTGGTAGATACAGAGGCCATGCAAACACTGCATGTTTCTGCTGTTTCCCTAAAACAAGGCTATGACCTGATGAATTTTAAAATTTAAAAAATATGATTTCTAATTCTAATTCTGTAACAACTGTTGGTGGCAAATCTCAATTAGTTGTAGGGTCAGTAATACTAAGTGTATGTCATGATAATAAAATTGCAAATATAGATATGCTTATTGTACCCAGTATTTTCAGAAACTAATATTATGCGTAGGTATTTGTAAAAAAAATTATTTGAACATAAATTTTCAATTCATTTCTTAAAAAACAATATTTGATAAAGTTCGTGAAGCCCAATTTTTGAATTGTATTATCCTTAAACATACATTTTGGCAAATTAAATTAAGTAAGGATTCTTGTTTTAAAACGGACCTTTAAGTAGTAGGTAGTGGTCATATTGCATTCAATAGAATGCCCCTCGAACTATGTAATGCAGGTCAAACAGTGCAAACACTCACGGAGTCTGTCCATGAGTTTTTGTATTGTTTGACCTGCATTACATAATTTTTCGTCATCAATTAAATTAATTATTTTTGTATATTTGAATGATTTAATAATAATAAATAGCTCACTTTCTGATCATATAACAACCTTAAATAAAGTATGAAACCTTAAACTCCGCTAGTTCCACAATAATTCCTGAAAAATATCAGTTTTGTAAACCTAGTTTAGTTTTTCCCGGGTACATAGTATACAAGAATCGACATGCAAATCCTGAAAAGGTTCAAGCAATATGTGAGTACAAAAGCCTAAAAATCTTCACTTAAGCTAAACGATTTATAAGAACGGCTCCATGGTACAGAACGTTTATAAAGAATTTCTCTGATTTATTAATTCCGTTAAATACAAATTTATAGTCGAACACTGGCATACAGCTTTTATGGAGATTTTCTGCTGTATAAAAGTAAGACCTCGGAAACTGACGCATTAAAAATTCTTTCTTTTTTTTGCATATGTACAAAGCTTTTATATTTATATTTGACCTAACTGGTGTTAATTTTTTTAAAACTTAATTTTACTAAATTTTTAAGGTATACATTTTTCGCTGGTTCTTCGCATCAAACTGTCCAAAAATATAATATCCCTAATATTCATTATTAATTTAGCAATGTTAGGAATTATAAATTTGCTAGTTTAGTTTTTATCAGTAACAATGAAGAAGGTTTTCGATTCACTGCGTACTTTTTGCGCAAATAAAATGAGAAATGAATGAAAATGCATTATTACATTAAATTTGATTTGTTTGTTTAATTTGTTATGTAGGTAATTTTCATCAGATGAGAGAGGTGGGAGGGCCAGACGTTTGTGGTAGGGATCATGTGGGGGTATTATCTTTTTCTGCGATGGCGGATAGCGAGGATTCGGGTGATCGAGCATCAACAAATTATTTTAACTTAAGGCACTTTAATATAAGATCTATAAACACTGCATTTGATGAATTCACAGATTATATGCATAACTATAAATTGGACATAAGACTCGAAAACTTGGCTTTCTAGGGAGTAATCCTCTCAACATTTATTTCCACGGTATGCCTTAATAAGAATGTCCGATACAGAGAAGAGGTGGACTTTCTCTGTATATCGAAAAACAAATAAAATTTAAAAAACTAAATCTAGATTTAAACTCACATTTATTTAAATACATTAGTATTGAATTTACTCTTAATTCGAAACAAGGTTTAATGGCTTGTATACATCGACCCCTTCCACTCAAATAAGACAATTTTTTGACAAATTTAGAGACATGTTATGTTTAAGAGTCCCTCATTATAACAGCGTCTATCTCTTAGGAGGTATTAACAGAGATTTATTGCAAAATTCATTACAGAAGCGCATCTTTGAAATCTGTTATAGTAACTTTAATTTGAAACAATTAATTACTAACCCAACAAGGGTAAATACTGGCTCACATTCCTTAATATATATTACTATTACGAATTCTATTGCCAAAATTAAATGCACAGACTCGGATGAAATCTTTGAAGCACTCTCAAATTTTACTCAAGCTAAATATATAAAATTTGGAAATTATCAAAATATAAACATTGAGACATTCGAAGTAGATGCTTTAAATTTGCCATGGTACGGTGTATATACAGTCCCCTCTATAGACCAAAAGCTAGGCACTTTTAACCAAAACATTCAATATTTAATAAACAAATATGCACATTTTCAAAGAAGCAAAAAATAAAGAGAAACCATACACTCCCTGGATAACAAGCAACATACAACTATTAATAATACTTAGAGAAAAAGCTCACCGTAATTACAGTAAGCTAAAAACATATGCTAAACTCCAGTATTATCATCAATTACGTAATTTTACAAAGAATGCAATTAAAGATGTAAAGCTATGAAGAAATCATGGTTCATGGAATTAGAGAACTGTTGGAATTTTGAAAATTTTATATATTTATTCATTCTTGAATCATATATAGAAAACAAAAGTGGTCCACAGTATTCATATCTCGTAGAGTAAAGATTTCTAAAGATGCCTCATGCAATCAAAGGCGAAACGTCGGATAGTAATTCCAATTTGATACGGTCTAATCCCAAGAACCATGATTTCTTAATTGACCAAAGCCGTGAAAGCTTCCGTTCTATGTTATCTAAAGCTATGTTTTCCCTACTATATAAATTCGTTAATAAACATGATAAATACATACATTTTAGAGGGTGAACCCCGAGAATTTAAAGGCTTTAGACTAATCAGCATTTTACCGATAGTATCAAACATTTTAGAAGGCATATATACGACTAAATAATTTGTTGGACAAATTTGCTTTAATTCTAGAATGTCAATCGGGACACTTGACTTTAGTAAAGCTTTCGATACAATAGACCACAATATGTTGTTGGATAAATTACAAAACTCTGGCTTATCTCAGCAATAAATGACTTTTTTCGGGAATTTCCTTAAAAACCGGTATTATTCTGTAGAAATTAATCATGACTTAGTATATAAAAAACCTAACCTATTGTTCAATATACAGTTAAATTAATTTAAGTTCAAATAAGGGCTTATTATTTAAAACATATAGGATTTAAAATATAAAAATAAAATATTAAAATTACACTAATTTTCTATGTACAAGCATCAACTTCTTTCTCTTTCTAACAAATATTTTAAATATGCCGCGAAGATGCTTCGCCTTCCGCTAGTGTGTTCAGTACGCAGGAGCAGAAAGGAATCAAACCAACACGACTTACACCAAATATAAAATTTAGTTACAAAATTATTATGAAATAAATGTCATACCGCGTAAAATAAATCAAATTTCCTAAACTATAAACACATAAATGATTAAAGTGATCTAAACTAAACAAGATTTACTTGGACGCAGCCCAGATTACCCTAAAAAAATTGTATGGCATATAGTGAATTTTAACACGAGAAAAAGGTAGGCGAACATCCGTCCTTAGTATTGTTACAGCAAATTAATTGATCTTTTGAACCACCTCTTTAAAGTTTTTGTTTATTTGTGTACACCTATAAATCAATTTCAACAGGAGTTACCCAGGACTCGATACGTTCACCACTTTTGTTGCCTATATATGATTCAGGAATGAATAAATGTATCAAATATTCAAAATTACAACAGTACACCTACGACTCTCAAATGCCAATAAAAGAAAGTGCTCTTCAAGAATGACAACAAAGTTAAGAATTAAAAGCCATCTCACAATATGCTAAAGACCATATTTTAAATTTAAATGCTTCCAAATCACAAGCTCTAATTTTTAATTCTAGTAATAATATCAAGGAGGTAATATCAAATAATCTTTTAATTGAAATTGATAATGTACCAATTCCCCTGCTTAATAAGGACAAGAATTTAGGCATTATTTTTCACTATAATATAATTCACTAAAATTTGAACTATATATTAATAATAAACTCAAAAGAGCATATTTGCGCCTAAAAAGATTTTGCAATCTGAAACGTTTCTTGCCATCAAAAACCAAATTATTACTTTGTGATAGACCATTTTCAAAGGAAGTCCAGAAAATACACAATTTTTCTATGACATTGTTTTAACATTCTATATATTCTATGCCTAATCGTCGAAAATATCATATGTACCTTTTTATCTATAAACTTATTAAAACTAGAGTACCAAAATATTTAAATAGACTAACTCCTTTTGCACAGGATCATAACACAAGAAAAACTCAGATATCTTAAATTTCATACCTCTGGTAGGCCACTTTTCAAAAATTATTTCCGTTTATTGCCATTGAGTTTTGGAACGGCCTACCAATTATTGCAAACAATATCTTAGAGGATTTTTAAAACATGTAAAGACTGTTCTTATGGCTTTCCAAATACACCACGTGTAAACACAATCACCTCTTGATAGGAGGCTTATTTTTATTATTTTTTTATAATAACTTGTTTTACATTTTACATTACATGACATTTATTTATAATTTCGCTTTTCTCGAGTTCAAATATCTGTGACAAAAGTATTATGCTATTTTTGCGGTGCGAAAATGACTTCCGTTTGGTTTTGAAGGTGTCAAAGAAAACATAAAAATGTGCATGTCATCGCCCGTGTCTGTCGTTGTTGTTATCGTTATTATCATTGCGGTTTCCTGGGCTTCTGTGTTTCTGTTCACGTGTTTGCTCGGAATTTTCGGCGGTGGGGAGGACGATGATGCAAAGTGTAGTGATTGCAAAATATATGCATTTTTCTGGGATTCTAGCCGTTTCGCCCTCGAACACCTAGTCTTCCCTTCCTCCAAAAAAAATATTCCTATAAATATACTCAATTATGTTAGTTTTATTATATATATTTTATTATTTATATTAAAATATTTTAACAATATTAGTTAAGAAAAGGATTTAAAAAAGGGTTCTTTTACACTCCAGTTTACACTGTGGCTCAGTGGAATCGGTTTATATAATCGCGAGGCAAGCTTTTTGTCATTGAGAAAAGGTGAACATAATTGTTATGATATTCAATTGTAATTCTTCTTTTGACAAGTAAATGCTGTTTGATATTTGATGTTTAAAAATAACTTCAAGGTTGCAAAAACGACAAAGAATCATTTGGAATAGTAATGCTGAAGAAGCTTTTCAAAATATTAAAAACCGTTTAATGTCTAACAAATATTTCTATAATATTATATAGCTAATATAACTCAAACGGAAGCTTCTAATTATTCTATTTTATAGGAGCAGTTCTAACTCAGGAGAAGGGTTTAAATAACCACGTAACCTCTCGCTCTATCTAATATTGTACTTGTACTGAAAAATAATGTTGCATGCAGTACAGAAGTTTACATCTTAGATAGAGGAAGTGGAATTTCGTATCGTAACAGACCATGAACCTCGGTTGTGCTTAAATAAAATTGAAAAACCAATATGTACACCGTTGGATAATCTTGTTATATCAATTTGATTATCAATTAATACACACACCGGGTAAAGCTGATATAGTATCTGATGCTTTAAGCAAATCATTTCCCCAACCTGAACTTTTAGCCAAAGTGCCTAGTATAGAATTAAAAGTGCAGGATAAATGGTATTCTAAAATGTTAGATAATATTGAGAAAATGTAATAAGCATATCCTTTATTTCGTGTAGACAAAAATATGTTATATAAACATAAATCTTAGAAAATTGTTATGCCAAATAAAATAGATTGACTATTTTAAACTAATGTCCTGATACTCCTTTCTCTATTCAATATGATTTTATGATTTTAATAAAACTTTTAATAAAATATGTTAACAGTATTGCTGGCTTAAGGCAAAACATTAAAAATACATAACAAACAGTGGCGGCTCGTGGTGTTTAGGCTAGGGTAGGCGACAACCACAATAATTTCAATAATAATGACGTTATAAGAAAACGTTAAGCCGCGTACACACTTAGCTGACAACTAAGTTTTATAAATTAAATTTATCCGCCTATCTTTTAAAAGGGCGAATTTACTTATTATGACATCCGTAAAGTTATCAGCCTTCTGTAAGGAGCAGAACAACTCTTTTTCTATTGAAATTAGCGCAAGTGACGATAAACGTTCATTTTTTATTGTATTGCGAGAATACGTTTTTATTCGCTTTAAACAAGAGAAATGTCTTTCCACTGAGGTACTTGTAATAGGTATGGTAGCAATTAACGAAAAAAGTTTGTAACTTTCAGGAAATATTTCTTGAAGTTCATTTTTTACGAAATGTTTTAAAATTGCCTCGACGCTCAGCAATGCAAATTGTTCATCGAGATATATTACACTAAACTCATTAATTAATTTTTGTTTGTCAAAGAAATTTTTACAAAAGTTGGTCACATTCGTCACAAATTCAAGCGGAAAATTTTTGCTATATTCTTCGAATTTTGAGGAATCCGCTAAAGAAAAATATAATAACTGAGACATATCTGCAAACCTAACTTCTATTTGAGTCACAATATTGTCAATTATCTCATAAAATAAAATGCGTAAAGAACTTTGCTCATCGCCTTTAATGGTGTCCGATAACTTAATTCTTTTTGACAATTGCCCTGAGTCCCTATTATATCCTTGTTTGGGCTTGTTCAAATATTGTATTAAACATTGTCTCATTTCTCAATAACTTGATACGATCTCTTGCCATAAATATTTGCTTTTTACAATAGGTGATGTCCAATGATTTTTTCTGTAGAATGTTGAAAAGGGGGTCAATGTCAAAAATATGTTTATACACAGCGGTAAGAAACGAAAATTCTAAATCGTTCATAAATTTAAGATATCCCTTTGCCCCGTTTATTGACTCAGCCGATGATGATTGGTCGTCAATAATTTTAGAAAAAACTAATTTTAGGCCTTCCCATTCAGAGTGTAAGATTTGAATGATTTTAGAACGGGAAGCCCACCTGGTGTCTGAACTGGAAGAAATCCTCTTTCCTATCGTCGAATCTAAAGGAAATGTCCGTTTTGCAGACTGATGAAAAAATCCGGGAATCGAGGACGTACTTGCGAAAAAAATTCGGCAATTTTTTGTATTTTTTGAACCAGTTTGTAAAACCAAATTCAATCTGTGCGCACTACAATGCGTAAACAAAGCAAAAGGAGCATCATCTTTAACTTTTTTTTGCAAACCATTCAATGAACCTGCCATCACACTAGCACCATCGTAGCATTGCCCAACTAATTTTGTTTTATAATCGAAATTGCCTATGACTGTAACAATTAATCCATACATTGCGTCCGCTGTTCTGTCTTCGCTAACGTCATGAAAACCCAAGAAACTTTCTTTGATTTCACCGTATTTATTAAAGTACCGAATAGAAATCGCACATTGGGACTTCTCAGAAATATCCGTAGTATCGTCAGCTTGCACTGCAAAAAACAACGACTCTTTTATCTCCCTATGAATTGTATCTGCAAGGTAATCGGAAATACAGGATATCAAATCATTCTGGATAGTTTTTGATAAACCAGAAAAAATATTTCCAATTTTTTTTAAATGTTGTTGTATTTCGTTATCACGTTTAATTAACAGATTAAAAGTTTCCCGAAAATTTCCCGCACTAACGGAATCGCTTTTTTCATTATGGCCTCTGAAAGATAATTCGTGGTGACACGTAACATCGACCAAATAGCTCATTAGAAGTCTGTTTTTTCTCACCTCCTCATTATATAATTTAAGAGACAAAGAAGATTGTTGACTGTATAGTGCTACTGTTTTTTTCTAACCGCTTTAAACAAAGATAACTGCTTAAATGTTCTTTCGATGATTCGTGTTTTTTTATGGCCGCAGATAAATTTTTCAAATCAGAAAATCCCTGACGCACCCAAGTATTGTTTCTGCCTTTTGCCAAAAGTAAACATGGCCAACAAAACAAATTTTGTTTAAAATAGCTACCACATATCCACTGATGACTTTCGTACCATTGAGCTTTAAACGATCGTGAAAAAGTTTGGCCCTGTTTTTTATCAGGCTTTAAAATATTGAGAAGTGGCGTGGGGCGGCCAAAATAAATAACATCTTTTCGCTCGTTTTCGTTTAGACGCGAAAATGGTGTCTCGCACAAAGAGCAAACAATATCATGCACCGGATTATTCGCCATGACTTTTTAAAAATCCATTAAAAAAAAACAAAGCAACGTAATGTACCTATATAAAATAGAACAAACCGGAAAAAACGCACTTAACCTACGGTCGACGCGACGGTAAATTCATCGAATATGAACCGTCCAACCCCTAAAACTAGCGAAACTACACTTAAAAGCAAAATATTTAATACCTAAATATGTCTATTAGAAACAAATAAAACAAAAATACCTATCCGTTTATCAGGATTTCTTCGTTTTTCTTCTGGCCAATGCCGATAAACAACCAAAATCACAAATTAAAGCACAGAAAAACTAGACGCGGTCGTAAAATAATAGTCAAAAAAACACACACGTATCACCGTCCAATGTTTTTATTTATTGATCGATATCAGAAAACGAGAGCGGTCAGAATGTAATTGACAAAATTTCAAATCACTTGACCGGAAATCCGAACGAACGATAATATTGCATCATGCATACTATTTACGATTTTTACACAGGTGGCCAACGTTGCCAAACGCAAAATACGGTTTCGCAAGCCTGAGAAGAATTTCTTTATTTTTCTTGAGATGTACCTAGATTTTGTTTAAAAAACCCTTTCAAAACCACCCTAACAACATTGAAACTGCTTATTTTATTTTTTTTTATGGTTTGCAATGTTTGCATATGTCCGGATGCCAACCGTCCCGGATTATCTTTTAAGGTCCCGCGTTACAAATAAGGTTAGAAATCGTCCCGCATTCTCTAATTATGTCCCGCAAGTCCCGAATTGCAACAAATCATATTCTAAGTTCCCATGTTTATCGGTTTAATAATACAGAGAAGTACCATTTTAAGAAGATTTGATTAAACTAAATTATGTGTTAATAAATAAGCCTTAATTAAAAAAAATACCAAAGTGTAGAAACATGTTTCATTTTATTATTATTAAAAAAACCTCACCTAACCTAACATTTATGTTTAATGTCTTTAATTTTTTTGCTTTAGTATATAACAGAATGTTCGGATAATCAATTTAATTAATTAAAAAATTAATGCTGAAAATAAAGAATTTTAGAATATGGTTAATGCGCCTACAACGCATACTAAAATTTGTTGTGTCCCACATTCGCAAATGAAAAAGTTGGTAGCCTTATGCATATGCATATTTTCTAAAAACGTAAAGCAGTTCAGGTGAAAATTCGAGAATTTGGCAACACTGCCAGATGAACAATATTGGAATCCAATGCGAAGACGTCAAATATTTGCCGAAGGCGGACGATCGTTTCGCCTACTGTAGTAGTTTATTTCGCGTGATTTTCTCTGTATGTCGGTCGCTGGTCGTCGGCGATGTGCGTTTTCGTGAGCTGGCTGCCTGCCGTAGAGAACATCTAAATTTAGGCGGTTGGGATATATCGCCTCTAAACGTACATAGGTTTCGCATGTAATCGATGTTTATTTAAATGTTAGGAATTTCTAAGGGAAACGCACGGGTTTTTTCGAAAGTTTTGTATATTTTGTGATGTTAAACGGTTAAATATTGTTTAATTGATATGAGATATTAGATTTTTTGGGCAGTATTTAGGCACGATTATTCAAGGGTAGGCGGCGCCTACCTTGCCTACCCTGACGAGCCGCCACTGATAACAAATTGTAAAAAGGTTTCTTCTTTCTTTCTCGGTCGCATGGGAGTTGTGGATGCATCCAAAGATATTTCAATTCATTTTCAATCAATTTCTATAGACTTTCAATATAACTATAGATATGTTTAAAATAATGTTTTAAAAATCATATTTAAGAAATAAAAAGTATTATGATTTGCGTAAAGGACAACTTGAGATTAATGTTGGTGACACTGTTTTAAAATACATTAAATGGTACTATTGTAAAGATAATATGTCCACATGTATATGCACTCTTAGATGAAAATAATAAAAATCTCGATATGTATCGCAATAAAGATATCAAATCTTCTAATGTAGATTCTGACGATGTGTTCTGTTTGGAAACTTAGTCTAGTCATAATTTGGCAATACTTATTAATAAGATATATATATATATATATATATATATATATATATATATATATATATATATATATATATATATATATATATATATATATATATATATATATATATATATATATATATATATATATATATATATATATATATATATATATATATATATATATATATATATATATATATATATATATATATATATATATATATATATATATATATATATATATATATATATATATATATATATATATATATATATATATATATATATATATATATATATATATATATATATATATATATATATATATATATATATATATATATATATATATATATATATATATATATATATATATATATATATATATATATATATATATATATATATATATATATATATATATATATATATATATATATATATATATATATATATATATATATATATATATATATATATATATATATATATATATATATATATATATATATATATATATATATATATATATATATATATATATATATATATATATATATATATATATATATATATATATATATATATATATATATATATATATATATATATATATATATATATGATTTTTAGTCCTTCACGGAAAACAAAACTTCAAATACAATATGTTTTCATTCCGGGTGTGCATCCGTTCACTACTGTCGTCGTTCTGAACAGAACAGTTTGCTGACGTTTCGCCAAAATCACATTTGCCATTTTCGAAGCTTTTTTTCTCGCATCCGAATAGAGACTGAGGTGTTGGTGACTGCGACGCTTCCTTTTTTACCCTCACTCGGGGCCGAAGGTTATATCTGCGCAGGCGTTGGTCGTTATTTATGTTTTCTAGATGGTGCTGTTATTGTTGCGCTAATTGCGCTTGAGTTTTTGCGATTTAAGATTTGTCGATAATTGTCTTCCATGCTATTGGTAGTTTTAATGATTCGTCCCTTTTATTCATTAAAACTAACATGTTACGTTTGGTTTTACACAAATCACTTTTAAAAAAACATTTATTTTTACTTTTACAATATAATATAAAATATAAGTGATAACATCTATAGATCTCCCCAAAGAAATACAATTATAATTATGAATTGACTTACAACATTAAAATGTTAAGGCGAATGCTTGGTCTTCGTATGGGAAATATCTTCTTCCATTGTTTCATGAATAAAGCTTCTGGTTTGTTTCTTGGCGGAGAAGGTGGATAGTCATCAGCAGCTGTAGCTATTCCAATCTTTAGGCTTCTTCTTCGATTACGACATTTACAGAGTATGTACAAAAGGACTAAAATGACGATCAGGATGATAGTCAGTATTGTGAACCAATGGATATTCTTCTTGACGAATGGTTGTTGTATTAACTTGTGTGTTATATACTCACAAAATAATAAGAGCAACCCGTTTAGGAATCACAATCAGCAGTAACAAAATCCGCATGGGACTCCTCCTGCACGCCGACGTTTGCACTTAGATTTGTTTACGGCAGTTGGCTACGCAATGGGGAATATCCGTAAGCCAAATAGAGATGGGAGCGGCATAAAACTGCTGCTGCAGACTGCAGGCGCTTGTTCGCTTGTTATAGAATTAATGTAAATTAGTGCGTTCGGATCATCGGAGGCGGAAGCAGTTTTGCATCGATCGAATCGAAAGTAGCTTTAAGATATAGATATATAACTGATTTTTTAGAACAAAAACATATATAACCATATAAATTCATTCATTCATTCATATCCAATTCATCAGAATACTGGTTTAATTTGTGTTGAGCTATGTTCAATTCTCCATGTTGATTTTGTTTAGTTTTAGTGGTTTTAGGTCTGGTAGATAAGTTTTCTCAGGAAAGTGAGAACAACAGTTGTAGGGAATAACTACTGATATTGTCGTAGACATCAATTTTGTTTTGAGCATGGACTCTTGTAGTACCAACAAAAGCATCGCATTCAGGTTAAAGCTTTAATAGAGTATTGTTGTTGATCGTTTCTGTGGTAACGTCTCTTGATCCACATTTGATCGTAACAGGTAATGGGTCGGAGACTGCAATTAACCATAGATTTTGGCTACAAGTTCTTGTACATTGTAGTCTTTGGCAAAAACGACTGAAGTTTGGCATGTTCTTGGAAAACAGTTTAGTTGCTTCAAAAGCTGGGCTTCACATAAAGCATCGCTGTCGATTGGATATGGAAGGATGTTTGAACAAATCTTCGTTTTACTTCTTAGGGCTTTGCATGTTTCCAAATTTTGGACGATTGGTTGTGGTTACTAAAACATGATGAAGACCTGTTCGATTGTCCAATATCGGTATTGGATATAAATGGTAAAAAGTATATATTTCTTGTTCTGCCAAAGGTATATTAAGAACAAATATTATTCTTGAATCTAAATAATAAGCCTGAAGTTCAATAATAAAGGAAGATTATTCTTTTGCAATGATTGCGATATATGCCTTAAAGATTCGATTAAATCAAAAGGTGTAATAATAGAACTGTGAAGTATTTTCAATCTAGCAGAAGTAATAGCATTTATCATATCATTTAGAGAGTTTTCGATAAATATATAGCTTTCCATTAGTGATTCACACAAGTTACTTGTGCTGAGTAGAACTTAATTGAGTCAGAAATGTCCATTATTAATTTTCGGTTTTCTATAATATCTAAAGTTTCTTCATCGATTTGTAATTTTTGAATTGTAGCATTAAAGTTTTTAATTACAGAGGTTGTAACCGATATTTGGTTTTTTAGTAAATTTTCACTTTGATATTCATAGTGAGTTATTTTTCAATACATTCATTAAAATATTCGCCATCAGATGCGTCTAAATTTTCCGTAATTGATTTCCAAACGGTACCTATGTTGATGAAAATTCCACGTTTTACTCTACAAACGTATTTCTTTGTTTCAGCCATTATTTCTGTATATTTTTCATAAACAGAACCCGATATTTGTTTTAAAAGGCTTTTATGCGTTTGCACTTCTGCTTTAAATACTGCCATACCAGGTATATTTTCGTTTACATTATTAAGTAATGAGTCTAAAATTCTATCATTATTATCTATAGTTTCTTTTAAAGGTTTAAGGTCTTTATATACAAGAAGTGTCCATTTATAATTAGAGAGTTTAATTGTGGCTTCTTCATGAAAAAAGGTGTTATTTATAGTACTAGCGCTCCACCAGCGGTAATAATTCGAGGAGTCTGGAATAGAAAATTTATTCATAGTAAGGTTTTAACCTATCAAAGTTTACTTTACTTTTATAATTAGTTTCAGGGTTAATTATGATAGCAGAATTTTGGAAAATTACTGAGATTTCAAATGGACCGTTAAATTTATTTTGAAATTTATTCGTAATTTGTGTTTCTCGCACATATACTTTATATTCGTGGAAATGGTGGGATACGGTTCTTGCTCGAGCAGTTTTGTAAAGATATTGATTTCGATTGCTTAAATCTAGCACTTATTTGGAAATACGATTTTTCTCGTTATAGATAGTTTCAGGAGGTCTAGAAGAGGTATGTCCAAAGAATAATTCTAATGGTGTAAAACCATGAGTTTGATTTTTTGCGTTATTATAACAAATAGCAGCATATGGGAGTACATTAAAAGGGTGTTCATTTGGATTTTCTTTTTGATTGGCTCTTTTCACTTAGAGTTGCATGAAATCTTTCTATAGAACCATTAGATTGGGGTGTCCTACTCTTGAAAATGTTAGTTTTATTTCATATAATTCGCAAAGGTCTTTCATAAGTGTACTGTCAAATTCACGACCATAGTCACAACGAATACGTAAGGCAGTTCCATAATGTTGGAAAAACACTAGAAGGGTATTGACAATTGTCTTTGCAGTTTTATCTTCTATTGGGTAAGCCTGCGTGAATTTAGTTAGTTCATCATGGATAGTTAAAGCATAGTTTTGTATTAGATACTCAAATAAGTCAATATTTATTCTTTAGAAACGCGTTTTCGGAGTTTCAGTTATAACTAGAGGGTTATTAAATTTTTTCTAGATATTTAATTTTTTTGACATATTTCACATTTTTTCATAAAGTTTTCTACACCTTCAGTTATTCCTTGCCAATTATATTTTTCTTTTATTCGTCGTAACGTTTCATTTATTCCACGATGTAAATTAGTTTTTCCACGATGATAGTGGTCTAAAATTTGGTGAATTTCATCTTGTTCAGGAATTTTAATATTTTTTTGACAAATGGTTAGTTTTATATCTTTTCTTTTTTCCTAGAGGTTAACAAATTTATTATATTCATTTATTATATGATCTTCTTCATATTCGGGTGTTATGACTTCGTCATCTGATTAGTCAGGGTTATTGGCTAGAATCTATAAATGAAGTTTTACACATTCTTGGAAGTGATTAACTTTAATTCTGGATAATGCGTCTGCATCATTTGCATGCATATTTATTTTTCCGGGTTTATGAAAATATTTTATAATTATAGTCTTCAAGTTTAAGACGTCATCGAGCTAGTCTACTGCCAGGGTCTTTAATTGAAAAAAGCCATGTAAGGGGACGAGGATCTATAATAAGTGTAAATTTTCTACTAAAAAGATAGAGAAGAAAATATTTAACTGCCCACACTATTGCGAGTGGTTCTCTTTAATTAAATGAAATTAATCGAAAGCTCACACCAGGCAAATTGGAGTAAGATATAACACTAATAGGCTTCAAGTAATTCAATCAATCATAATTGTATTGTGAAAGCTTGTGCACACGGCAATGCTAAAGCAAAGATAGCAATCATCTAGGAAAGCCAACCAAACAAAGGCAATAAGGGTATATAAACTCAATACCAAAATAAAAGCACTAATCAACTAAGAAAACCAACCAAACCAAGGCCAGAAGGGTAGCAAAATCAATAGTGCACTAAGGCGATTAAGGTAATAAAATCAAATATCAAAACATCAGATACAAATATAAAAGGTACGAATAAACTTAATAATATTACAAGGCAAATAGGTAATTCACACTAAACTTAAGCGTGATTCCTCGGTTGCGTTAGCTGCCGGTAAAATCCAAGCTTAAATTCAAATTCAGCTCGTCAGTTACGTTGTCTGACAAGAAGCTGTAACTTTTTAGGTGTGGACACTTAGAAGACTTTTATCAATGACAGGTTCATGCCGGTTCTAATTTCAAGGCACAACCCGCAGAACCTAAATTTAGCACAAAAATGATTCTCAAAAGTCTAAGATATATCAATGCAATCCATGCCGGGGATTCTGCTCCATTTTATTATGAGAATAAATCTTACAAAAAGGAACACTCATATCGGCTTTCATTTTTGGCCTGTGATAACTTTCAGCGAACTTCCTTAAAACGTCCGACATATCCGCAGCCGGATTATCCTGCCAATTATGTAACAATTCTTTTCGCGTATCTTTGGGAACGACAATTTTCCAGTAGGTAACTTGACAAATGTATACAAATTGTCGTTTTCCACTCGCTAACAGAGATATTTTTAAGGGTCATCTTCCAATCTTTACACGACACCATTTGTCAGATGCTGTAAAAAAAATTAAAGATGTTTCGATCTCATTGACAGTATCGTCAATGCCGGAACTGAGTGGTCCAATTCGTGAGAGAAAATCACGTACTATATATTCTTTGCCGTTAAGATATATTACTTAAAAGTGATAAGGTCAACGGGAGAGATGACCTTGAGGATCCACCCAGGCTTTAAAAAAAAAACACCTCTCTAAAGGATCAAAGTCCTGTCAATATTCGGGCAGATAAAAACTCCAGTTACTATAAGGGCTTCTTTAATGGTGTCTGTACCAAGAAACAGTCCCAACAAACTAACTGCATCTTTTTCGAATCTAGTCTCAATCCTCGAGCATCCACGATGTAACCAAGATATCTAGGCTCAGGTTTACGGAAATGACACTTTTTTTCAGTCCTAGAACAGCTTCCCTCAATCTGTCAAACAAAACCTAGGTTTTATCCAGAGTGTCATCCAAATAGACGTTTATCTCCAATCCTACTTCCAAAACTCTATCAACAATGCGTTGGCAAGTGGCTGGTATATTTGTTAGCTCAAAAGGCCTGCAGGGGAACTGACAGAGATTTCTGTCAGGGACAGTGAAATCGGTAAGTGCCTGAGAACGAGAGAAATCACCAAGATTGACTTGGAAAAAAACGGATTTAAAATCGATGAAACTTATAAAATGGGCATCTCGAAAACAATTTAAAATGGTCCAAATATAAGAAATTGGGTATGAGTCTTTCTTGGTATTTTCTTAAAATCGAGGGGAATTAATGCAGTAGCGGTAGCTGTCGTCCCTCTTTGCCACTTAACAAACTGAACTTGACCACGGACTCTTTGAAGGTTCTATGACACCAAGTTTTTGCATTACCTCCACGTCCCCAATAATGCTCTGCTTGTATGGAGAGACTGGGTAGTACCGTTACTTTATAGGCCTAGTACCGGGTTCGATTTCGATAACATGCGTTTCTACTTTACAACAGCCAAGGTCAGAACCCATGAATGAGGTTTTTTGCTTTATTAAAGCATCCAGGGCAATTTTGTCGTCTAGGGACAATATAATGCCATCAAATCACAAATTTATTAAAAAACTACAAGTGCCAAACATCCTGTCTTAAATCTGGTATGAACTTAATTTTCTTCCATAAATCAATACTCAAATTAAGTTCGTGAGGGTGTTCAGGGATAACCAAAATATCAACCATGCGAGTTTTACCAAACAAACAGAGGTTTGAACAAATTTACTAGTGAAACAAATACTGCCATTAGCTACGGTGCATCTAGTTTCCTGTTTGACAAGTTTTAAACCCTAATTCTAAAATTTTATATCTAACTAGATTGACAAACGATGGTACGAGGTGCTCTTGAGTATAATTAACCTAAGATAGGATGACCTAATACTGAACTTTCCAAATTAGGACGTTTATCAACATGGGCATGAGAAAGAATGAATTCAAGAAGATGTCGATTTAGAGAAATATCATCGGTTGATGTAATATTAGGTGTGGGAATCATATTACGATCTATCGTGTCTCCCGGAATTCGTTTCTAACCTAATTAGTCTATGGTTTTAATGTGATCGTATTGAATATCACGAACCTGCAGTTCATGAATTAACATATACAAAATTAAAACAGTAAAACATATAAATAGAAATAGATCAAATATATACCTATGAAATATAATAGTCATAATAATATAAGCAAATTATGCAACTTTTCAAACGAAAATAAATATGGAACTAATCAAGATAATCGGCAACAATAAAATAAATCAAATTTTATATATAAAATAACCACACGAACCACGTAAGTAAATAATAAATGTTTTTATTTAACTCTCAAAAAAGACATCTATTAAAAGAAAGAGGTAGTTCAAAGATCCCAACTTGAAAGTACAATCAAGTTAACAGAGCGTGCAAACTAAGTCATTACCCATTTGGAGTGTAGGGCGTGGTAAAAAATAAGAATCATAAAAAAGGTGAGCGCTGCTAGTTTATTAACTACCAAAACTAGAAGGCCGCAAAATTAATATGCACTTACTTATACTCGGTACTCGTCAGTAGCTAAATCAAATAGTTCAAAAGTAAGTTAATAAAACAACAAATAAAAAAAAGCTTTTAACAGAATATAGTTAGAATAGTTTTTTAGGGCTACTTAGGAAATAATAGTAATTAAAAAGGGAAAAAATCATTACAATCATTGGGCACGTTCGGTGCAGGTTCCAAAAGCTGGTACAGACAATCGGTTAGCCGAGCAAAAAAAAAATTCTAAGATTTCTTACTTTCCTCGTAAAAGCGAAGCACTGTAATGGTGAAAAAAACCGAGATTTTTTCAGATCCCTAGATGCCGAAAAACATGTTTTCTCGATTCCGTCGGTCTATCTGCCGGTCTGTCTGTCGGTTTCTCTGCCTGTCTGTCAGTTTCCGTCGTAGCTGAAAAACTACTTACCCGATTAACTTTCAAATTTAGTTAAAGATTAAGAGTCATATAGGGGTAATATTTTGGTAAAAATCCAATATAGTGGGACAAACTAGCGGTTTAGTGAAATGTTAAAAAACATATTACTAAAAAACCAATTATCCAATTTACCTGAAACTATTTCTTAGAATAACTACAGATTTTGTACAAGCATTAGGAGTGATACAGAGATAAATTGGTAAAATTGTAGTATAAATTCAAGACGGCGGAAAAAATGTCGGTCTTAAAAACTTAGTCTACTTTTTGAATTTATTTTAAATTATACTCATAAATTAAGTGTGGCATAGATAGAAACGGTAAAATATTGCTACGATTTTATTTTGGTGGAACATAACGAATAAAAATGAAAAGACAGTATATATGTGCCACTATACATAACGACGGAAGTTCCGGGTAAATTTAATAACTCGGAAATAAAAAATAAAATATGACCCAATTAGAAGTCATTTTATAAAAATAATCTTTTAAATTTAATGTAATTTAATTATGTTCAATAATAAATTTACTAAAAAAGAATTCGACAAATGTTATCCCCAATCCTATGAAATCACAATTAAGAGCAGGACCTATCGTTAATGAATGTTTAATTTTATAATAATAAGCAAAATATAATTGGCTACTTTTAAATCATAAACTAATTTTAAAATGTAGTTCAAATTAAAATTACTAATTAAAATTCTTTAGTTAACCCAAGGTCTTGTCTTTAAGTTTTTATGCACATGTTTATGAACCTTCTCATCTAGTGAAAACCAAATACAATAAGAAATTATGACCTATTGACCTTCAAAGCTAAACATAGAAAAAAATATAGTATAAGTTATACCATATTAATAATTTTAATAATATACATCACTTATACATAAATTAGCACAGCACTTTTGAAAAACAAAACTTTTATTAAATTTTTATCATTTAGGCGAAACGTGGGAAAAATAAATTAACGAAATGTCAGACACAAATACAGATATTAAATGACACAACATATATTTTACTTTAATATAACCAACTCAAATGGTATAGGCCCTTGAACAAAATATATTCAAACGTTCAAAATCAAAAACTTAAGAAATCGGTAAATTTTTTTTAGACCGTGATGTTGAATTCGTATCAGTTTATCCCTATATCATATTAAAATTTGTGCAAAATTCTATTGAATCTATGAAATATGAAGATATTGTTTACGTTGACTTTTTAAACATGTTATTTGACCTCCATTTTGTTCCACAATGTTGAATTCGTACTACAATTTTAACAGTATATCTCTATGAATAGAAGTATTTTATCAGTTTATTTTTAAACTTATATATATATATTTTTAAAAATATTTCTACGAAGTATATCTCTATATCTCTCTTAACGCTTTCACAAAATTTGAAATCAATCTAAAAAGTTGTTTCTTTCTGGCTGGCTTTTTAAATATTTTAATACGTATTTTTCTTGTTTTGTTATCTAAGATTCATGCCAAAATGTTACCAATTCATTTTTAGCTATGCCGCGATTTGACAGACAGCCAGATAAACTGACAGACAGAAGACAAGACTACAAACATTTTATTTGACCCCCATTTTATGCCTGCATCTTGAATTCGTACCACAATTTTACCATTTCATCTCTGTATTACACTTAATTTTTGCACAAAATTTGAAACCAATCTATTAAGTGGTTTTTTCAAACTGATTTTTAAAATATATTATTAGGCCGTTGTTGTGTTTGCCATCTTAGATTCGTACCAAAATTTTATGAGTTGATTTGTTCGTAATACTTGATTTTTGTGCAAAATTTAAAGTGAATTGGATATTTAGTTTTTTTAGTAATAATATTTTTGAACGTTCCATTAGGCCGTTTTGCTTCGCCATATTTGCTTTTTACCAAAATGTTACCAGGTCCTCCCCATATGACCGTTAGGTTTTTAGCTATGCCGGTAACAGACCGACAGACAGACCGCCAGGCCGACGCAATAGATAAAACATGAAGCTAGAACGTGAACAACCACAAATTAAACAAATACTTATGTTAATATTAGTCGAGTTAAAACGTTGAAGGGCTATGCAAACTATCTGAATAAATAGCTGGTTTATTCAACAAGATTGGAATAGAAAGAAAAAAATTAATTAAATTTAAATAAAGCATCTACGATATGCACAACATAAGTTAGATTTAGTTTCCTATTCCTTTCTAATATTCCCTTTTTTTTAACACAACATTATGTTTTGTGGTGCAAAAAAGAAATTTACTTATAAAAATGGGTATCATTTTCTATGAAAAATCAACATTTTAGGGGTATAAGTTAATTCCAGATTATTATAAATCCTTATGACATTACGGAATAAGTCCCAAACATCCAAAAATAAAAAAAGGTTAAATTAATAACTTGAAATAAAACCAAACAAGAAACACTAAATTTACTACCTAAAAAAGGGTTGATGAACTATTAAAAAAAACATTTTGCAGTATTAATAAAGATAACAATCGATTCGAGAACAGGCTACTGAAATTATTTAGGTAAGTTTTGGTTAGGACCGACATTTCTCCAGCTGCAAAGTATAATTTAAAAATCATATTATATCGCAATTATAAAGACATACTTATGGAAATTTATTTTAAAATTAATTGACGTAACAAAAATCAGAATATAGTGAAGTTTAAAATAATCCAATAACCCAGGGAAAATAATTGAAAAAACCATTCAAGGATTCATATATATATATATATATATATATATATATATATATATATATATATATATATATATATATATACAGCGTTTGGTACATATGGTATTTGACTAATAAATATAAAATAAGCTATATTTGTATTTTTTTATTATCTGCCTTATATAGAAAAGTATTTATTAATAAATGTCTTTTGTATATTTCAGCACAATGTTTGGGCACATAATAGATGTTAAAAGTAGACACCGAACCAATACAGAAAAATGTATCTCAACAAAAGAAAAGAAAAATGACGCCAAAACTTAAGTACGATTGGAGCAGGAAAGGTTTTCAAAATCATTGGAAATTATGTTAATTATTTACTCTGTAAAATTAATGAAATAAATCAGCCTTACATTGTACATTTTCCTGTTTGGAATAATGTATTAAATCAACATCTGAAGGTACTATTTAATGTTTTATTATTAGGCATGACGTTCTCAAATCTCCGACTATTTTGAACATATTTGGCATTAGAATTTCTAATACAGAAGCAAAAGAACTTTTTCAGTTTTCTTGTGCACCTTGGTTAATGCAATTTTAATGAAATTTAGCAACCCTAGCATTTACACTCTCAAAAAAACTACGCCTTAATGAATACATCCACTTAAGTTACATATATTTACAATAATATTGAACTTATTGTAAATATATTTAACTCAAATGAATCCAATTTAGAGCGTGATTGGGTTTATGGTAAAACTTTTTTGTTGTCAATTATTTTTGAACAAGTTCTTTACATTTACATTTCGGAGTTACTTTAAGTATGCTTGCCTATCCAGAATGCGGATGAACGCAAACTTTACTCTTGGCACCATATTATATATTTCAACAATAAAAGCATTATTAATGTTATTCTTACTAATAATATTATTATTAATACGTTGTAAAATTCTGCAGCTGATTCCAATTTTATGGATTTCTACCTGTATTCTTTGCTTAAGAACATTTACTTCAATACCAGGTTAAAAACCAGTTTTTTTTTAATGTATCTACAAATAAAAACCGAGCAGATTCAAATCAGGAGAACATAGCAGTTATGCTTTTTTTTATTTATTGATCTGCATAGGAATCATTTAAATGTTGTCTAGCATCACGGCTAAAATACAGATATGCTTCATCATTGCAAACCAAAGTTTTTAAACCGTCACAGATATTTAACTATTTTTACAAGTTTATTTTGTAAAAAATTGTGTACTTTTGTCCACTTACTAGCATTAGCAGAAATCTGGGTACTAAAAAATTGTTACCAATAATTCCACCTGAAACCTTTAAGCTATACTGACTGCAAGGACCTACGGTATTGGTTTAATATGCGGTTTTATTATGATAAAATAGAAACTAATTTTTTAAGCATATTCACACAGAGGGGATCACAAACAAGAAAATTTTGCTGATCTAATGTGTAAATACCTTAAATCTGATATAGATGGTTGATTTTTGTCAAATTGAGATAGCACCTGTACTCCCGCTGTCATGTTTATGTCAAATGCACCTAAGGTTAAACTCTTAAAAAATTGTGTTATATTTCTAGGACTTACCGCTCTGCCTTAAAGAACAATCAGTTACTCTTAACAAAAATAAAATACAGGACGATGGAGCACTAGTCTGAAAGGAAATACTTCTTGCTACATTCGCCTTGCCTCTTCTAAACCCCCACAGGCTCACTCAAACATAATATGAATGTCTGATTGTTCTTGAAGCGAATCATTTGTTTTTATAACTTAGTAGACAAGTCAAAACTGCCAAAACGCAACTTGATGGCAGAATATCTATTAAAATAATGTTCTCAAAAAGGATACTGAAAATAATAAAAAAAATCTGTAACAAAGGACTGTTTTTAAATACAGAAAGAGAACATATTAAATCTACATCATAATTTTTGGATAGAAAACTGGGATATTCACATGGGCTATTGGTTAAAGTTAAAAGAAACTTTTTACCAAAAATTGTTTAATCTTATTAAATTATATATTCGAAAACGTTAAGACAGTAGAAGTAATATTTATATAAGTAAATATATAATATATAATATATAATATATAATATATAATATATAATATATAATATATAATATATATATATATATAATATATAATATATAATATATAATATATAATATATAATATATAATATATAATATATAATATATAATATATAATATATAATATATAATATATAATATATAATATATAATATATAATATATAATATATAATATATAATATATAATATATAATATATAATATATAATATATAATATATAATATATAATATATAATATATAATATATAATATATAATATATAATATATAATATATAATATATAATATATAATATATAATATATAATATATAATATATAATATATAATATATGATATATAATATATAATATATAATATAATAAAATTTGCTAAAGAACTGTTATATTTTATTAAAATTACATTTCACCAAAACGGCTCGGAAAACTAAAAATCGTTTTATTGGGCTTTTGCAACTTTGAGCACAAATATCTCGAGAGCCGTTGGAGATATTGGTTTGGGACAAAGCAACGTATTTTGTCAAAACTTTGTCGATTATTTCGAACGTTAGATTTTATAAGAACATATGACAGTGAAGTTTGAATAATAAAACAACAGTGCTCTTAAAAACACCTTTTTTAAAGATGTATTAACCTATTAAAATTTTCAAAAAAAAAGTAATAGAAGTATAAAAATTATCATCTCTTCTAGCTGCTGGTCAATTAAAGATTCTTATTATTTACTTTTGGGTTTCTATCTCTATATCGCGATGCTGTTTAAGTAAAGCTTACTATTTTTTTTTAGCAATTTAGGCAGCAAGAAGCTTAAATAATGATCGATATATTTTAGAAACGGCATGAACAATAATTTCACTTATATATAAACTTTTGTAGAGTTCGATATTCCCTTCCGGCTTGTCAAATCCCCTGCAGAAAATGAGATACATTTTTTAATATCCCTGGCGGCTAACTTGTCTATTCAGTTCTCAGATTGGAACTTGTGATATGTCCGGATGAGTAGTTGGAATACTTCACATATGCCAATGGTCTATACCATTGATCTTTGTTAGTTGTTCCAGTGCATGGTGTTATTATTTGACCAGAATCTTGTACAGTTACAGTTCATGAGTATTTTTCCAATTTTGTGATGCAATTTCTTAAAGGTTTGGACAGACCAAAATTACATGAAGCATTTCGTTGGTATTAATAAAATTAGAGCATTTGCTCAAAGTATTAAGTAAAACGAAAAACATTTGCTAGTTGTGATAGGTCAAAGTAAAAGCAAATGCTTCATTTCGTATGAATAATCAAATGCTCTCTAGGTAGCATTCGCTTTGCTTTTAAGTAGCAAATGCTTTCCAATAACCTATAGAACCTTTCGGGCATAAAAAATTTATGCCAAGAAAGGATGAAAAAAATTAAATATTTTGTGTATCCACGAAATTAGTAGTTATTAAAGCTTGAAGTTCTAAGTCTCTTCAAATTTGTCAAATAATTTTTGTGAAAGGAACTACGGAAAAGTAATTGTTAAAAATAGATAACAACATCAAGGCGTAAAAATACGTAAATTCGTCTTTATCCAGATATCACTGTTCATAAATGCATATAATTTTTTGGACGACGAACTACTTAACCTAATTCTACCACAATTAATTTAAAAAAAAACTTCCATACATAATCTGTCATTAAAAAAAGTTATTGCTAGAGTGGTTTAACTTAGTTTAAAAAGTTCTTATAACAAAAGAATAATGCCGAATGATAACAAGACAAGTTTAAGTTTTATATGGGGAGCATTTTTCGTGGGGTATAATTTCAAGTATACAGATAAATTGTAGAAGAAAACTTACGAAATAATTTTTTCCAATTGGAAATCATAATAATCCTCAAAGATATTACGTTTAATAGAGAGAACTGGCAGAATATGTTTTCTTGGAGATCTAGGAACCCTAAAACGCAAAGATTTGCAAACTTTTTTTAAGGTATTTTTCACGAATAAAATAATACTTCCCTCATACGAGTAAAATAAAATTCGGGAGGTATGAATAATAACATTTTTCACTGTAATTAGGGCTTCGCTATTTACAGAAAAACTCACCAAAATGATTCACAATTAAAATATTGTATAGACTAAAGATAAATAATAAAAATGAAAGAATCTAAAGCACCCAATTAAAATTGCAATTTTCTTTACATCCCATGGGAAAAGTAATCGTCGGTCTGTCTGTCTGTTCAACGCGTAACTAAAACACTACTTATCAAATTGACTTAAATCCAAAAATATCACTTAAAATTTATTTAAAATGTCAGTATTAAAAGATATCGCTCAAATGCCATACTTGGAACGCCGGCCTTACTTGGGCCAAATATACTGTTTTTTAATTAACATAAAAATTCAAGGTCATGTCGGCGAACCCCTTTCGTTATTTTACTAGAGTATATAGTATCCAGTCAATCACTTTAGAACGATAACTAGGTTAATGTTAATTTTTTTTAAGCAAGAATCTTCATTAGGTCTCAAATTGGGACATAAGTCCCATGTTTAAATTTATTTTTTTTTACAATAATTGCATACGTACATTATTTATACTTGCTGCATTTTTACATCAGGTAGGTGTGATATTGAGGAATGAGTTTTAGAAAGTAAGATAAGAAAACATCACGATTATTCTGAATATACGATTACCGAAGCTATAAATGACATAATATGATAGCATTTTTTTTAGTTACTAAATTATTTTTATCATCAAACCACATGTGTAAACCAATAACGGCTCTCACACTTCGCGACGAAAATCTGGTATGAGTCATTTCCGAAAACCGTGTTTTTCGATCTTTCGGAGGGCACATTTCGGAAACTATTAGAGATAGGGCGTTGGGTTTAACATGTATTTTTAAAGGAGAGGCGGATCTACGAGTTTTGTTTCAAAATACTTTCAACCGCTTTTGGTATTAGAGAAATGATACCGCAAAGTTGACCAAAAAAGTCAACTTAAATGTAACACGATATCAGTCGCAATTTACGTAACAGTATAAATTGTTCTGCTACATAATTGTACAGAACTCTATTGTTTTTGGTTGGGTTTCGAACCACTTCGAAATTTTTTTATTTTTTAAAAAGACTGATAACGACACGAGAAAGAAATAAAAAATACATAAAATGGACTATTTAGGAAGTGTTCTGAAATATATACAGGGGGTGCAATTACGAATTGAATACAAACACACATTTTCCAAAAATGGGTACATTTTTCATATTATCCTGTATTAAAACGAAATTGTGTTGATCGTGACCAAGTTTGAAGTTTATAACTTTTTGAAAATGCTATTTCAAGGTCCAACTTTAACCTCACTTTTTATTTTCAGACTCGCAGATGGTGCGTTCATATGGTTAAAAAAGTCTAATAACTCATCTTTAGGTACTCTTTAGGAAATGGGTTAAAATTCCATTTAAAGATATACGACGAAAAATGCTAGACGACTTTGGCCAAACTCGTTGCTTTTAAAATTTAATGAGAACGTCGACATAACAGATTTTTCACATGTCAATTTTAATGGATGTCGCAATAGTGTTTTGATTCAGATTTAAGCAAATATCTCGGAGAAAGTCGCTTGAAAACCAATGCGTAGGGACGCTACCGAATCGGAAAATGCAGGATTTTCCTCAGATGCAGCTAAAAATATACGTGGGCCCATATCTGTTTTCTATCCGATTTTTCCTTTGAAAAAGTCTTTACATCGAAAATAGTTTCCGTTTGTGTTGTATACGCTCGGATATTTCTATTAGGTGGATGATATGTCGATATTTACCCAGTTCATAGTTTCAGGTTATATATTCGAAAAAGTCTAGTAAATATAGAAATTACATTACAATACCCTATTATTTACGAATATCATGAAAGCATATTCTTTTTTAATACAAGAATGATTTTTCTTGGTTATTTAAATTCCAATTTTTGTCTCTGAACGATGCAATATAAATAATTTTTCCCAAGTTTTTCTTTCAATAATATTAAATGTCTCATAACTAAATAGTTTGTACGTTTTTCAAAGAAGTTTTTTGACTTGACACATCAGTTGTGGCGCTTAATTTTTGTGGAAACCGCGAACTGATATTTAAGGTAATTCTTAATAGATAAATTAATTTTTTAATAAATGTGGGTGAAAATTGTATTTTTGTAATTATGGTTTTCATTTTATTTTACAGTTAACCATTGTGTTATTTTTCTAATTGAATCTAAAAGTATTTATGTCAGTGTATTCTTATGTTATGTTATCGAAAATATCGAGCCCCAAGAATATGCTTTGCCTTTACCATACAAGAGTGCGAGAAAAATGTTCAACTTCTAAATAAGCCTGTCATTATTTTATCAGGTTCTTGTGTTGTCCATGTATTGGTAGTTTTTATATTTTAAATGATACAATGAACAATTCCTATTTTTTTTAACCAATAATCACCAAAAAAATTTGATTTATTCTTCTTCTGCAGAACCTATGTTTTACCGTAGTTTGACAAAGTTTTATTGCCTTTACAAATTACTAAAATAAACAGTTTTCACTAACTTTCGTTATCAATAAGTTATAAACTTTATTTTTACATTTCTAAAATACTTTTATCAATAACAATATACATTTAACATATGTATGAGGAGAGTATTACCATATTGCAAACTGATTTTAAAAAATTTCATTATGGAAATTTTGTTGTATGTGACGAGTGCTACAGACAAGATGACTTTTTGTAGTTTTTTAAACAAAATTTAATAACCTATGACAACTAATTATATGGTCTATATTAAAACAAGGAATTTTTTAACAAAACCTATACTGTGAGGTGGATCTGTTCCTTTACCATTAGGTTAGCCGAGGTTCGTCGATAAAATCATCATAAAGCTTTAAAGTCGCACCTCAAATAAACAAAACACAAGTGATATATATTTTTAGAAAATCAAGTGAGTTTGATAACACTGCAAATATATTTGTTTTTCATTTTATCAAAATCATCATAACGGAAAGTTTTTGCATTGAAAAAGGAGTGAAATTTGCAAACTTTTTGGTTTTTTTTGTCTGGAAAAAGGTAGGAAATGGTAGTGCTACTCTATGTACCATTGGCTATCATCTAAAAGGAAAGAAAAACAACAAATGCGTGAGTTCGTTAATGACACAAGACCACTTATTACATTATTTTGTCTTTTTATGTTTGATTTATATGTTATAAAGGCAATTAAAGATTTTTAATTTATTTACTACTGTGTGTTATTGCCTTCAATAAATATTGCATATTCTTATGTCTTTTATTTAGTAGGTATACTTTTTTGCATATCTACTCTTAATTTTTTTTAAGTTTTTGAACTATTTCATTATTTTTGTAAAAGTAGCCACTGATGTAAGATGATTATTTCATTTGTTTTTTTGAGTATAATTACAGTATATCTTATAGAAATTCACGTTTACAATGTTCAAAATAAATAAAACGAATGTCTGTTTATTTCTTTATACTAGGTGCTTTTAATTAAGTAACACAAAATACGATATAACTACAAAAAAATTATTTTTTTAATTTTTACATTTTATTAATATTAATTATATATGAGTGTGCAAAGAATTCA
>JAUTXW010004594.1:0-40000 GCA_030620095.1 Kuschelorhynchus macadamiae | reverse complement strand
GGGCAAAAAAATATGCATTAAAATCAGTCAAAAAATATTTGAATGCGTTGAAAATGTACTCTCTATCTAATTTAAACCATGAAAACCGATGTTCATTTTTTACTCTTGCGAAAGTTAATTCTTTAGTTTGAGTAGGTACACCTTGATTTGCACAAAAAAAAAAAACTTTTATGTTTTACATTGAAATATATAAAGCTTGTAGCAGCCGCTTAAAATATAAATATAAACACAGCACATATAAAAGTTACTTTAATTGCGAGAGTTCGTAGATCACTAAATAAATATTTTTAGAACCCCAGCTTTCTTAGTAAGCACAATTAGAAATTCCTAATAAAGCCGTACAGTCTATAAATTTTCATTAAAATAATTTCTCTCTTTTCAAAAAAATATACACCAATTCAAAAGATTCCAACTGTACTAAAAACGTTTTGTTGCAACAAATGCCGAACTATAAGAAATTTTGCGAAGTTTGTCAGTCACTCAATATTCTGTTGTAAGCTTTTCAATTTAGCGAATACAAATCGTAGGGCGTACATTGGGCATAAATTATATGATTCAACACATTTAAAGTAAAATTAAAATATGCATAGAAGAGTTTGTTTTCAGGCATTTTTCTACGCTTTCAATTAGTATTCATTTTATAATCTTTCAATAGGGGTACGCTGACTCATTAGAGCCCCAACCGCAGACCCCATTGGGCTTTTGTAGATTCTACGCCAAAATATTTCTTATTATAATACCATTCTTGGAAAATAGTATTAAAGGAAATCGCCTATTTTTACTTTAAGCGACTATTGATAACTAAGATACGAATTACAAAAAAACAGACGCAGTCTCGGTCTCACCCAACGATTGTACTGATGACACCAATTTCGATCTATAAAAGCATCCTGGGCTCTTGACAATTAAGATAATAATAATTCCGCGGAGAAAGCAAACACATATCTATATATTTTCAATAAGTCAATTAGTATTTTAGGTATAAAACTAACAGTTTTATAATTCAATAAGAGTTTAGTAGATTTTTTCGCTTTTTTTTATTTTGTAAAACTAATGCTGCTTTTTTGTCATCGCTCCTGCCCTGTCGGTGTAGTCGATTTAACAGTTATTAGTACGATCGTTATCACTAAGTAAATTTGAAATGTATTCCATTAACTTTTAGCTATTTCCTTTGACCTCATTAACGGTTTGTTTTTGTATTTTTTAACAAAATATTAAGAAAATCGTATAATTTAATGTCAAATATTTATTTTAATATAAGACGCATTATTAAGATGACTTAGTCATGAATTTGGAAGGATATTATAAGTTTGAAATATGAGTTAAATTGATTAAAAACTGACATATTAACAATTAAGTGGAAATTTTAAGCGCTTATTAAGCAAAAAAGTACTAGCAATTTTCATACCACTTAGTTATAATTCGATATTGGATTATTGTCCTATATAACTTTAAAATCCAAAATGTCACAAATGTTTTGTGATATATTTGTTGAATTATGTTAATTGGTTTTCGAAGTTTTAAGAACAAAAGCACATTCTTCATAATAAGTCTACGAATAGTCGTTTAATAAATTGTTAACTTTGATTTACAACTATTGTACAAAATACTACTTCAAAAATAGGAGCCAGCTTATGTTAACCCAATTCATAATCCTTTCGGTTGATTAATTCTCATCAATGATTTTTATAGAAATTGTTCAATATTTTGAATTGATTTAAAATAAATAATGGTCAATAGAATAAAACTACTTACATAAAATGTTTGATAGCTTTTTTTCTATACTTAATGTTTAGTCGATTAAAACTTGTACTAGAGCTTAGTCGTCTTTCATCCGATTAAATGTTCTTTATGAAACATACCAGCAACATTACCATTTGGAGGAGAAAGTTTATGATATACATCTTCTTACCTTTATTCCTAATGGAATACTTTTACGAGGAAAGCATCCATCAACTTTTAATACAAATGTAATAAATTAAATACGTTAGGTTTGAACTCTTAAAGGCATATATCAAATTTTGGAGAAATTAATTTTGATCAATTTGATGTATACAATCGAAAAAAATGTACTGATGATTTTTAGAAAGTTTTTTTTAACAATGATTATATGCCCTGCATATTAAGTAATGAATTAAGTAATTACGTACGCTATAATTTGCTCGTAGAGCGACCTCATATAAATTAAATATATAAGATACTGCTTGATTTAGTTTATTTAGGTAAAAATTATTTTTCTTTTTTTGTAATGTTTCTATATATTAGATTAGAAAGTGAAAACTTAAATTATTTTAGAAATTTAGATGTTTTTATAATTACTTCCTTTAACCTAAAGAGAACTTAAAATATCGAGGTGACATGATTTTTGCAGGGTGACAGGTCGATGTGGATCGCTAACAGAGACCTCATTAGATGCGCTTAGTGGACGAACGTTGTCGTTTAGCAAACTTTTCAAACAGAAAAAAAAATTAATATAAAAAAAATAACTGACTTTCCGATACTCTTAACAAAAAACAGCATATTTTAAATAATACAGTACGAGTTTGGCTTGGCAGACTTTGTTTAGAAGAAATCGTTTTGGTTTTACTCGATATTTTTTTATTTGTATTACATATTCGAAGGACACTTAATGGATGCCCTGATAAGTAGTTTTCCAGACTGATTTTTTTAAATAACTTATTAGGCCGCCATTTTGTGTTGCTGCCTTAGATACGTACCAAAATATTACAGGTTGATTCCTATGTAATATTTGATTTTTGTGGAAAATTTGAGGTAACTTGGATCATTTGATTTTTTGTAATATCTTTATCTAACATTCTTCTAGGCCGCTATTTTATTCCGTCATATTGGATTTTTACCAAAATATTACCAAGTAATCCCCACATAACCCTCAATTTTTGATCAAAATTTGAAGTCAGTTTGGCAAGTAGTTTTCAGCTACGTCGCGAACTGACAAAACCGTCTTTGGGGCGCCTTAACGAGCCCTATTTTAAAAAAATGTGCTTGGAAATTTTATAAAAATATACTTTTTTATCTTAAGTTAATGTGTATTATCCAAACATGGGTCGAACTTGATTTAATACTGTGGCTTAACACGGATATTTTTTCAGATTCCCATCCTTTATTATAAACAAATGTAATAAATCTCATAATTTTTTGTAGACTATAAATAAGGTTATGAAAAATAAAATATCAATTAAAACAAAAATTAAAAAAAAATTTATATCCAAGCAATGATTTTATCTAAGTAGGTTAAGTATAGACAAAAAAATCTGTGGAGATAAAATATATTTGTTTTAATCTGAATTATTCGGTGACTTTTGGCTTGACAGCTACAACATAAAATTTAACAAAAATGGTAGGAAATACACACAAAATAAATATGAAGTAAATCAGGTAAGCCCTCATGACAAATTCCAGCACACATAGCTAACACAGTTTGTCTATATACATATATTTATTTGGTAATGACTTTATAGAGATTGTATAATTTGCAATATATTTGCCTATTCTCGGTACTTTGATAGAAAAATAGGTAAAGCACATTTATCAGAACTCGTAAGGAAACTAGCTCATCAAAAACAATTCGAACAAAATAATATTTATATAAGTGTACAAAACTATTTCCAAGTAACTTTCTGCTTATAATAAAGTAGGTTATTAAAATTGCTTTTGTAATGTAAAGATAACACTAATATATATGAAACGCCGTTTTACTTTTTAGTCTGCTATATGACCGGTATTAATTTAAATTGAATGGGACTTCATTATGGCAATTTATTTTATAATATTATAATAAAAATGTAATTTTAACTGAATCCTTGGAACATCCAGAGCTAAAGCCTTGATATAGATTTTTAACAATCAATTAATTTGATTTAGCTATTAAAATGTATGTCAGGATATTTGGATGGGTCTTTACAAAATTAATTTAATTTTCATTATATTAATATAATTAAAATGCATTTTTTTATTATAATATAATTTTATTACTTAAAAATTTGTTGATATCACTATTTATCCAATATTTAACGAATACCTTTGTAGTATTCTGTGGGAAACAATATAACCGATTATCAATTTTTATTAATGGTATTTTTATTTACAGCAATTTCTATGATTATCTATTTTCATTAAAACCAATTTCCATTGATATCAATTTCGATTGAATACAAGGCCCTCGAATGCATTTTTATTATCGGAAGTTTCGCCATCTATAGCCTCCCAAAAGAAACATAATGTGTTTGCGTGAGTGTGTTCGATAACTCAAATTAATTTGCGAATGTGTCGACATACGAAAGAGAAGTCTTCGCGCCCAAAAAGGTTTGTAAAATTCTGGAGCCTCTCTGGTCTGGTATTGTGTTCTGAAGTATGAGCCGACTTCGTTAGTTTGCGTATTGCGCATTGGATTGCATTCTAATAATCTTGCTGACCGAATTTAAACTCGTCTTTCACGCGCAAGTACGTCACAACGATGTACAGCGTTTGGGAGTCAAATAGGCCGTAATGCATTGTCATTTAAAAACGTTTGTAGAATTTACGCTTCAATAAAATGTTTTTAAAATTATTAAACTAATTATCTTGAATCTATAGATTTTATTTTCAATACTGTCTATTACGTCCTACCTGTGCAGTTGCAGGCAGTAGAAATCGAGATCGAAATTATAATAAAAAAACAAAAGTGACAGATATAAGATATTTCAAATTTCCAAAATAATACATTTTCAAAAATGTGGATTGTTGCTTTTCGTCAAGCTGTTAAGATAAATTTAAAAAATGGTAATTTAGGATATATTTACTATAATAATAGAACAATATGGTTTTAGCTGCCTGTATAGGGCACTTTTGAACCTGGTTTGTATTTTTCAATGGTTGGGGCTCATCTGGGCGAGGCAAAGTTTTGCGATGACAAAAAAACGGTCAATGGGTTTGACGTATTTAGTGGCCCTTCGCCGCAACTCAAAATTTACATGATGACAAAAAAAAAGAAAAGATCCTCAGTTTTGTATTTCGCTCGCTGATGTCCCTCGGGGCCCCCACCACATTTGAGCCTCACGCGTTGTGGCCTTTGCATTTCAGTCATTAAATCCCCGCCAAAACATGACGCGCAAGCTCTGTGCTGGGGCCACTGCCGACGCGACTGCCCGGGCGAGGGCCTGAGTCAGTGGCGGGCCCTGACTATATAAAGTGGGAGGGCGAGAGTAAAAAATAGTATTCGCATGACGTGCGACGCCGACGGTTCGGCAAACTGCTTTCAACACTTCGAGATTTTAGTTTTAAATAATTTGTACAAGCTATATCGTCACAGATTACAAAACAATCCGTGAAGCAACACTTATTTTCTCGGTTAGTGATAGTGTCTGATTCTGTTGTTGACCAAAGGTTTATAATTTGAATCGGCTATTGAATTCGGATTTATTTTTTAATTTATCAAATCTGATTTTTTATCCAAAAAGCTATTTTTATGTTCTGAAATCTGAAATGCGTGTTTAAACGTTCTATCTGTAGCAACTCCACTTTGGGTTTTTACCTATTTGGTTTTGATATATATTACTGTAACAGTGTTGCCGTATCTTCTTTTAGTTCAGAATTTCTGCTATTAACTTTTGTTTTTTAAATGGGACGCCCTATATTTGTTTGTTATTTTGATTTACTAAGATATTGTAACTTCAATTATTTTGATTTACTATGATATTGTAACTTCAACCATGACGTGTCAAAACAGAACCTTCATATATCAGGGTGCCTAGAAATTGCTTAGGCTTAAGTGCATAATATGCCTTTATTTGCCGATTTTTTAAAATACTGCATATTGTTGTGGGGTATCATTATATATTACTCGCAAAGGCTAACCCGAAGAGCGACATTAAAAAAAATCGTTTAACTAATATTTAAATGGGCATAAAAGATGTTTAGTGAATAGACAGATAATTTTATTTTTCTCAGGCTTCTTGGAGGTAAGTTAATAGTTTTTGCCAAATCACAGCACTCTAGATTGAGAAATAAAAATTAATTAAAAATTAAAAAATAGCATTCAATGTGAGAATTACATATGGTTGTACTTGGAATATCTCAACCATTGAGGTAGTATTCCGGAATGGACCCAACGAATCAAAACACGCAAACATATTCAGGGTGTTACAAATTCGAGGTACAAGCATTGAGATCTTGGAAACCGTAAGAGATACAATGTTGGTTAAAATAGGGCAAAGTTGTGCAATTTAACATCGAATAATAAGTAGTTGACAAAGTTAGATAATTCTGACTACCCTCGAGAATATAGGTACGTAAAATACCGAAAAATCAACTATATACATTTTTTTTTCAGGCTGCATTTGAAGAGGTATCACAAAATAAATTTTATATCTTTATAGCTACTTTTCATTATCCACAAGATGGTGCACATAGATTTGAAATCCGACGTTTCTTCTCCGCGGTCAGATCTACTTTTTTTTTAAATACACCTGCATTTTTTATTATATTATTACATTAAGTATGATACATCGTTAGTTTTGGCAGGTCGAACGTTTCTTAATAATTAAAACAAAAATACAGTTCCGTATTTAAAAAACATTAGGTTGATTTTCAATCTGAGTGTACATACTGTTTCCGTAGGTAAGTATTGGTTACAAGTGTATCAAATTTTAATAAATTGTCTCTAAAAGTTTAAAAGGTGCATCATATAAAATAAAAAAAAAAACAAAATCTTCGACACCCTGTATCTCGAAAACATTTCTGCACATGTCTATAGGAACTTTTATTCATAATTTTTTATGTAAAAACTACCCCTAAAATTACATTATGACTTTTAGTAACACCCTGTTCAGGTTCAACATATACTATATGCAGGTACATATGAATATGATTCCAGGTTTGAATACAGACAGAAATCACCATGTCGTGGATTCGTATCGAAAGATTCTCTAGAATCTCTACATGACAAGAAGAGTACACGTTGCTTTGAATATTTACCGTTATTACAGTTAGATGTGGAGGCATTAAATCTAATACAAGACACAACCATCAATCGGTTTTTTGCCCTATGTATGTGCGTAAGTACCAGAATGTAAGAACTAAAAATAGAAAAAAAATTAGCTTTCTGGATTACACTTGTGTATTGTTCAAAGAGACCTTGTGAACAAAATTACCAAGCTAATAGGGCATGCATGCTATGTTTTTGTTTTGGGGTATTCTTCAATATAACATGTTCTGCATTCCAACATACGACAGTTTCCATGCACCCTGCGCCCCCTTCCCCCCGAGCTAATAACCCAAGCAAAAATTACGTTATATAAAGCATTTCAGGAGTTTTACCTCACAAACATTGAGAACTTTGTTTTTTTTGTAGTCTTCATGCTTATGTTGTTCCAACAAGAACCTAGAACTTTTTTTTAGTTATCAAATGTTTGCCTCCCCCTCTAAGACGGCATTCTAAATACGCTACTGAGTAGATGTGTCCATTTTTGTAAATCCGTCACTTGATCGACATGCAGCTTTGAAAGTGAAATGCACATACCTATAAATTATAATAATTACTCACATATTAAACAAGGGAGACAAACATGAAAATAGTGTCCTAATTATCAAATAAATATTGTAAATAAAGATATAGTGATATACCTATTTAAGCTTACTACAGTTTGGTTTAAATAGGTTGTACTTTTTTTAAGAGGAATGTTCTCTTTTTCGGGTCCATGTACTCTGGTACTCTTACTATTTCCATAAATGCGACAAATATCCTCTATTATGAGAAATCTGGGACAAATAATCTCTATTTTGCGAAATCTGGTGCCATTTTCTAATTATTTTTGTTAGTTTTAATCCATATTATTATGTGTATTATAATTATTATTGAAAGTCATTGAATTCTGCGAAAGTGACAAGACTTTACTTAATTATTATACGCTGGTACCTATTTTTACATTTCGTCAAAATGTACTCTTTTCATTTTAAAAAAATCTGGACAGCCTACTTTAAATCACGTTTAAGAACCCAAAAAAACCTGCAGTAGAGCAGGTCGCCGGCACATAGCTTCCAAGAGAAATTGCAATTTGCTATTACAAATTACAGTGTGTGGTAATCTGTGAATTATAGCTAGGAAATTCAAAACCTTGTTTTCTTTATTCTGGTATAAATATAAACACAAAGTCAAAAATCGTTGTTATTGCTCTACCATATATGGCTGATTGTAGATTAGGCCACGAAATCATCAAAGGATTGTAGAATAGCCTGTTTTGGAGTAGGATGTTGGGAGCTAGATACGTTCGTTTTAACTTTTTTTCATTATGATCTGTAATTTTGTACGTGGTCGCATTTTAAATATAGGGTGTATATCGTATTCCCTAATGATTTAATAACTAAGTATTCCCAATCGAACAATAATTAATCACGTTTTAACTGTCATTGATTACCTACGAATATGTTTTTCATTATTCGCATCCGACTCGTCATGACGTCATGCACAACACAGTCGGTTAATTTTAGATGCACTTTTAAGTCTTCGAACGTATGCCTAGTCAGAAACTTGGTTATTCAAAAATTACAGATTTCTGCTCTTGTTGTCCTTAGTTTGCCCTAGATCGCTCCACGTCCGATAATTAAAATTGAAACAAGGTGGCTGCATTCAATGAAAATTGATATTCACAAGAATCGACATTAATAAAAATTCGAAATCAAAACAATGCATATTAAATAAATTCAGTTACCTTATACCCGCTAATCATTTAAATTCCACAACTCTTATACAATTAAATCTCGTATCAAATTTTATTTATTTATTCAAATCTATATTTCAAGTATTTTAATTTCCATGGTAAAGGGTCCGTGTTATATCTTTTTGATGTAGCATAAATTACAGATAAACGACTATCAAATCAAAATAACGAGCACTATTCTATTTCCATTTTTAGGGTATTAGTGGAATCGATATTTAAAAAAAATGATATCGTAAAAGATGCTTTAATTTTTTTTGATATGCGATAAAAATAAATTAATTTTTTTTATTACGTGACTTTTTAAATCAGATTTGCCTTCATTTTTTTTTTTACAACAGCTTTGTCCACAAAATTGTAAAATTTTTTTTGACAATAAAGCATTTATTTATTTATAATTTATTTATTTATACGGTTGAAATAAATTAATCTCCACAAAGTCGTTATTTCATTCTAATGTTTTCTGTATTAATAATACTTTAATGCGATCCAGTTTGAAGCAATTACATTTAAAAAGAATCAATATATTAAATATTTAAACAGATTTCTGTATATGGCATTTATTTCATATTTTTATTAACATCGATTTGATGAAATGCAATAACTAGGAAAGACGCATGTATATAGAAATTTTACGATCGTTATCACCAAAATACATTTGAACTGTATTTCGTAAACGTTTAGCCGTTTCCTTTATACTTATTGGCGGTTTTGCTTTTGTATTTTTTAACAAAATATTAAGAAAATTCGTGTAATTTAATGTCAAATATTTATTTTACCATAAAAAGCATGGAAAGATTAACTTAATCATGAGTTTTAAATGATATTACAAGTTTAAAATTTGAATTAAATTGGTCAAACACTGACAAATTAATATTTAAGTGGAAATTTTAAGGGCTTATTAAGCAAAAAAGTACTATCAAATTTCAGACCACTTAGCTATAATTAGATATTTGATTATTATCCTACATTAACTTTAAAATACAAAAATATCTAAATTTTTTTGATATTATATTAATTTCTTTTCGAAGTTTCAAGAATACAATCACATTCTTCGTAATAAGTTTACTAATAGTCGTTCAACGATTGTTAACTTTGATTTACAACTAGTATATAAAATATTACTTAAAAAATAGAGGTCAGCTTATGTTAACCTATTTCTTAATTATTTCGGTTTATTAATTCTCATTAATGATTTTTATAAAAATTCCTCAATATTTTGAATTGATTTAAGATAGATTGTGGTCAATAGAATAACACTACTTACATAAAATGTTTGATAGTTTTTTATTTCTATACTTAATGTTTAATCGATTAAAACTTGAACCAGAGCTTAGTCGTCTTTAATACGATTAAATGTTCTTTATGAAACATACCAGCAACATTACTGTTTAGCGGAAAAAGTATATGATATACACCTTCTTACCTATATTCCTAATGGAATATTTCTCCGCGGAAAGCACCCATCAGCTTTTAATAAAAATGTAATAAATTGAATACGTTAAGCTTGGATTCTCAACAGCTTATATACGATTTTGGAGACATTAATGTTGATCATATTTGATGCATAGAATCGAAAAAAATGTATTGATGATTTTTAGAAAAAATTGTTAACACTGCTTATATACTCCGCATCTTAATTAAAAATTTCAAATAATTCACTACTTACACTATAATCTGCTCGTAGAGTGCCCTCATATAAATTAAATATAAGATACTGCTTCATTTAATTTATTTATGTACAATAAAAATTATTTTTCGTTTTTTGTAATGTTTCTATATTTTTAACCAATCTCAAAAAATGAGGAGTTTAGCAATTTACCCCTAGAATAAATTTTTTCTTCTTTGACTTTCTTTGATTCAAGGAATCTTTCCACTCAAATAAAGAATTTTATCGATTTCTTAACAATATGATTATTTTGAGCAGCTGCTATTAAATTTGTACCAAAATTTTATCAAAATGTTGATATCTTCTTATTTTTGTTTTGGCCTTCAAAACCTTATTACTTACCACTACAAAAAAATCTCGTATAAATGAAACTAAAAAGGGTAAAACTGAAATATTTTAAAAAAAGTAAATTTGTTTTGAAAAATATATTGGAAAGTAAAAAAATTAAATTATCAATTATTTTAACAATTTCACTTATTCATGTGGACGTCAAACTAATAAAAAGAATAAATAGACATTTTTTAGAACCTTTAAATCACAAAGAATATGCAAATAACAGCAAATAAATTAAATATTATTCAATATTATATTATTTAACTGTGCTTTTTACAAAAATCAAGTGTAATATACAAAGAAATTGACAAGATTGTATCAAAAATCAATACTGCTTAAATGAAATCGTGAACTTATAAAAGTTTTAAAAAATGAATAAAGTTCTCTGGAGCTAAAGAAGTTATTTTTTTTACCAAAGAAACTAAAAACGTATATATTTTACTCTAGAGATGCTGGATTAGACTTGATTTTTGTGCAAAATTAAAAATTAGCACGATAAGTAGTATTTCTAAATTTGACTGTTTTTCTGAATATTTGGGCAAAGTAACCTGTTTCCGAATAGCTGTTAAACATGAAGAGTGAATTTTAGAGAGGTTAAACTACCCATAAGTGGAACGGTTTGATTTCTAGTTCGTGAAATTAGAAGATAACATGACCAACTGTACTGATCTCAGGAATCTTAAATTAATATTTTAAACGAAATAACATATGAAGATTTACCACACATTTAAGAAAAAACATATTCAGAAAACCTTTTTGCAAACTAGGGTTATTAACGAGACCAATAGCTTTTTTAGCCAGGTTTAACGATTGAATGGTAAATTATTTTCCAGATCTATATTATCCAACTCTTGCAGTTATATAACACTATATTAGTTCATCGGGCAGGGTGATAGGTTGATGTGCATCACTAACAGCAACCTCATTATAATGGCTTAGTGGACGAGCGAGATGTTCAGCTCAATAGAAAATGTGACGGTTTACTTAGAAAAGACCGTTGTCGTTTAGCAACTAAAAAAATCCACACTGCTAGCTGCGAATGTTTTGTTTAAGTCATGTAGTATGTTTGGCTTGACATACTTTGTTTGGATGAAATCGTGTTAAAGATTTATACTGCACATTTTAACTAACAATTTCTTTCGTAGTGCCATAAATATTGAAGCCATTAGCCGTAAAAGCCGGTTAGTTTTAGAACTTTTAAAAGCCACACAAATAAAAACAAAGTACGAAAACATAACCATGAAACTAAAAATATGTTTAACATTTTTTTCTTTATAATAACAAAAAGTTTATCGTCGATTCTTGAGAAGATTATTTGGTTCCTGAAGTCAAAAAAAAGGGTATCTACATATACGTTTTCAGACCAAACTGAACGGTTTTAGACCTCTATGTTCAATAGATACCTAAAACAACAAAAACTACATGACAAAAAAAATGTTAGAATTTTGTACAAATTAACAGCATATAAAGGAAAAACGATTATTGCGTTGAAAAAAGAAGACTGTATTAAAAAACTAGAGACCTTCTAAATTCTGAGAACTTTAATAAAATAGATAAGGATCCGACAAATATATTAATTAAAACCACAATTAAAGAAAGTAATTTATTTAGTGATAAAATAAACTACAGTTTAACGTTAACGAACCCACAAGCACCGAAGCCATAATCTTTTATTTAGTTACATAAAAACAATATGTCCATTCGACAGGTAGTCTCATATGTAACAGCTCCAGCACACCGGGTAACTAACGAATTAATAGAAATTATTAGTAAATTTTATAACTAATAACAGCCTCGAATTAAATAATAATATTAAAGATATAACTATTCCAAATAACGCTACTTTAATTTCTTTGGATGTGCAAAACCTATTTCCCAGTATCAGGTAGGATACTGGGAAGCTATTCGTAAAAAAAGATAATCAACCTTTATGTTAATAACGACATACATACTACATTTGTTGGCAGTGTGCCTAGATCAAAATTATTTCGAATTTAATGGCTCGATCTATTTAAGTAAAGAAGCTTTAATAATAGGGCAAAATATTTCTTGATAACTTAGAACAAATAATAGATAATCATCATGTAAGGAACGGGTTTATTTATTGGTACATAAATGTTGACGATATTTTAGTTTGTTTCACAGGCACAGAGAGACAACTTAACCTCTTTCTAAATTCTATTAATAAATTATATAAAAATATAATATTTTCTTGAGAATTAGAACAAAATAAGTGTATTGCATATTTTTTGTTGTAACTTGCCTTGTTAAATATTGAAAAGGTAAATCAATTTTTTGGTTTATACTACGCGGGGCTTGTTCTCAAAATTCTCATTTTGCAAATATAATTTTTTTTGTCACGTTTACGTTTACTTCACAATAAGTATTATACGTTCAACCAGAACTCTATGAGGTACATTTTAATTCTAAATAGCTACTACATATACACTTTTCTTCATATTTTTAATGATAAGGCTATTCTACTTCTGGCTATTTTTCATATTTATAGTTAGAGTTGCTATTTTGGAATTCAAAAACTTGTAAACCGTTTGTTTCTTTGAAACAACATAATTTAGTACATCTATTGTATCGATTATATTACCTTGAATGTGATTTCTTAGTAGAAGCTATTTTGTATCATGGTAGTGTTTAAAGTTATAAACTATTGTCAAATAAAATTTGCATATGTAAATAGGGCTTCGTATGTAGGTTTCAGAATGAGCTTAACAGAATTTTTAAAATTATTAGATATTTTACAAAAGCTTTCAGTTTAACCAATATAAAGATACCCTGTAAATGCCAAGATCGATGTAGAATCTATAAAATTGCAATTCATCATGTAAGACTACGAATCCTAGGTTAATATCCTTCCTTTCCTTCTTAGCTGACTCAAATGTTAATTACAAACCCTTTACACCAATTCATGTTGTGGTAATTCAATCCATTAACAGAAGGTTTAACTGGATTGCAAATTACGTAGCCACAGATTTCTAGAATACTGAATAATATCATTTCCTTTCATTGAACCTCAGATATGTCTATTGGATATTTAATGGGGAATTTGTAGTTATCAGGATGCTGCTTTATGTCTAATCCAACTATATCGATTTTCAAACGCAGGCATAGAGATATTAGGTTGGTTATAATGCTAATGAAGTTAATCTATTTAAAAACTTAGAAAATAAGTTGTTTAAAAGGAAATTTTGAGTTAAATTGCAGAGTTTACTTAATTCTATGTTCATTCCAGAAAAAAATTACAAACTTGTATTTCTGTAAACATCGCTAATACAAAACCAATAAATAATTACGAAACATCAGATCTAAAAAGTATCTGTTCTCCGTCGCTGTTTGCCTAAGCCACTCCAAGCCCAAATTAATTTTTGATCTATAACTTTGTCTGCTGCTTAAATCTATTTGTGCTATATTAGTAATTTGTCTAGTTCTTTAGTGAGAACCCAGATTAAAGTTTAATCAAAATATAATGTATTATTAGAAACGTTTTAATTAGTTTACTTTGATTACCAAAGTATTATCCCATAGTCGCGTGGAGCTCAAGCAAAATTAATTAGTCTGTTTTAAGCAAATCCTTAACCTACCTAGGATATACCGATTTTGGCATGTATCTATGCACTAAGGTAAAAAATGCCCGCACTGTTGAAATGTCAAGTCATTTCATCTAAATATTCTCTCAATGCAGAGAGTTTTACAGAAGGGTAGAGAATATAGTCCTATAGTATACGTATAAAAATGTAAAAAGACCCTTTCCTGACGTAAAATAAAGTATCATTATTTAGAAGTTAAATTAAATAGTTTTAACTTTAATTTATTAACTGGTCTGAGCTAGACCTCGGGCAACAGGAATAAATGATCTCATCTTAAATTTAACTTTTCCAAGTTCATTTTTTCTGAAACAAAAGAAATTTAAGGGAGGCTGGAAAATAGAAGAGAAGGTGAAATTTCAAACTAAAGCATCGTTTTAAAATAAAATTGAAATAATTGGTTGCTGTAGAGAACCTCGTTATGTCCAGATATTTATGGAGTTCTTCAAATCTGAAAAAACAAAAAAAAAAAACGTTATAATTTACAGTCTTTTACAAAATTAAATAATTTTATATACAAACACAACATATATTATTAAAATTCCAAAATAAATGTGATAGTGTGGATTAGGTAAATCTTTTGAAGTAAATGGTATGAGATGGGACACGCGGCTTAAGCTGCCGCGTTGCATTTTTCCGACTAACCTCATCCGGCGTCCTTCGCGATAGTTCCTTCAGGTTGTTTTTACTCTTTTCGGATGTAATGCAAATATAAAAAAATTATATTTCGATTGGTTTTAAATCTTCCCGTTTCACTAATCTACTAGACTTTAATATAAACATAAAGGGACACGTGAAGATGAGCTGATAGTGATTTGGTAAAAATCCAATAAAGCGGAACAAAACGGCCACCCATCAAAATATGAGAAGAAATCGGTGTAAGAAACCTAATTTACCTAAATAAACTTTATGAAATTTTGTACAAAAACTAGGCGGGACATGGAAAATAACTTGTAAGATTTCAACACGGCGAAACAAAATAGCGGCCTTATAATGTTTAAAAAATCGGTGTAAAAACAATTTATTTAAATAAATGCAAATTTTGCAAGAGATCAAGTGTGCAGTAAGGTTGAACTAATAATACATTGTTACAAATTCTATATAGCTATAAGGTAATAAAATGATTGCTTCATAAAAATATAAAAAATCAGTTAAAAACTGTCTTAATTGATGTTGTGAACAAATCAGGTGTACTGTATATTCGATTAACTTCAAAGTTTAGAAAATTCAAATGTGAAATAGAAATTAACTGGTAAGATTTTGGTACGAATGCTATATTCCATAACAAAATAAAGACCTAATTAAATGTGTTAAAAGTGTATGTGAAATAGCTATAAATTAAATTTAAAACGTCCAAGAATCATGTGAGATGTAGGGTAGAGTTGGTAAGATTTTGGTACCAATCAGGTGGGACGATACAAAATGGTGGTCTCAAAAAATTACTTTTAAATCGACTTCGAAGTGTGTTTAGTGGCAAATCTTTATGCAAATACAAAATGATAAAATGTAGTATCAGCCTTACTGCATTAAAATAATTTTCTTCTATTGAAACAAAAAATTAAAACTACCCCGCCTTACTTTAATTCAAAAAATAAAAAAGATAGAGAAGTATTACCTTATTTAGTTTTGTAGATAATCATTTATTAATATATGTACCAAGCAAATTGTTACCTTCCACTTTCCTGGATAAAAGGAAAGATTAATTATGAGTAAAGTTCTGGGCACTGTTCTGGGTTCTGGTTTCTTTGGCTCCAGATAAAATATAAAAGTTTATGTTATAGTCATAAATTTGTGATAAGTGCTTTTCCATAACTGTAATAAAGCTATTATTTAAATGTTTTTTCTATTATCAACAAGGATTTACAGCAACTAAAATTACTAAAAATTCTATTACAACTTACCTTTTATTAACTTAACGGACGTTATTCAATTTATTTTCCCAAAAAATAATTTGCGTATTAAAGTTTAGGGCCCCAAAAACGGACAATTTATTAATTACCCAAAATATCAAAAGATGTTTAATTAAATGTAAATGTATAGAAGGATCGCACTATCGTAGAATTCCGTGCTCAATGGCACGAGCTAGCAGAACTCAGTCTAAGGTCTTCATGTTAAGCCCTTTTAGCCATTTTGACGGCCGGTTGCAGAAATTTCAATTAAAGTTTAGAATATTTAACGAAATGTGAGATTTGACAGCGAGTTCCTAAATTTTTATAAGCAGCGTGTCAAATCTGAAAGTTCGGTTAAATATTCTAAACAGCAATTAAGTTTTGTGCCAGCGGCTGCAAGTCTAATAGATTTCTAAAACTAAACAGAGTCCAACTTAGAAACATTACCGTGGTCCTAACTGGACACTGGTTGGTGAAATATTATCTGCATAAGACTGAATTGGCCAATGATCCATACTGCAAGTTTTGTGCTGAGGTTTAGATGAAACTACCGAGCATCTAGTCTGTCGATGTGATGTTTTAGTCAACACCAGACCGCTTTGCTTGGGTGACGCCTATATAGAACCCGAGCTTGTAAGATTTGCTCGACCTGAAAGGGTCCTTTCCTTTATAAAAAGAAGTGGGCTCCTGGCCTGATATGTTTACTCTGAGGGATAGCACAATGTGCCCCAGTAAGCCTAAGTACTGCCCATGCCGGGCTCCTCATCGAGGTCTAATGTCTAATAGGAAGATCACAATTATTATAGAAAAAGATATAATATACACTTTAATAAAATCACTTTTTCTGGCAAAATATATTAAATTTAAATTAAGTTTCATTTTCTCTTTTCGGGTGCATTGTAAACTTAAATTGCAGCAGCTGTTTAAGTAATCCTAATTGACACTCATGTGTTTGTTTTGTTTGAAACTGTCATCTTTTAAACTGGAAACAACTGTGTATTTAAAGAGCTGAGCCTTAATACACTCTACATGGTTAGTTATAACGTAATTTTAATCTTTGTACAAGGTGGCCTGTTTATCTTTGGACGTTACCTTAGCTCAAAAATTATGCGAGATAGAGTCAAGAGTTGACTACAACCGTTAATTGGAGTAATTCGAGTGTTTAATTTATTTTATTTTCAAATATATAGAGTACGTCATTTTTGGTGGACGGTAACCAACTTTCTTATTTTAAATCAGACACCCCGTATATTGAATTTAAATAGCGCTATTCATGACGCTTTCAACCATATGTAATTTGATGTGACCGGTATATTAAAGTATTTTGATATTTTTGAAACTCTGCCTGAAATTTAGTCTTTATTTAATGCTTAGTACAGAATTCTAAAAATAAGAAAATCATACAGTGTTGCCAAATTTCTCTTATACTTATTCTTTTCAAGTTTTTCAAATATAACACCCTGTATATTATGTTGTATGTAAATAGAAAACTAAGCGAAGAGTACAACGATATTTAACAATATAGGTCTGCGAGGTACCGTTTCGGAGTTATAGACGATTATCTTCAGAAAATATTTTTTTTTGATTCCAAATGGGATTTCCAAACATTGTTAACCGAATATTATTATTTATATAATGATTTACAGTTGTTTGCATTTTGCATAGATCTTTAAATGTACCCCACAATCCATTCTATTCTCTCTATTGTATTTTCATATGGTTTGCTTTTCCTTTAATTATGATAGGAAGCACAATTTTGCTTTAAAAAATAAAATTTGCTCGTCTTCCAGGAGGCACTCTATATTTAATAATGGGTTAAATAATATTTAGAAGAAGGTATGATGATTCTGTTTAAGAAACACTGGAACTCAACTAAAATCTCTAACCGAAAAATTACCTATTATCGGAACAGTGAGATTAAAAAAAAGTTATAGAAGTTACAAGTTCAGGCAGAACTTTAGTAAAGGTTTGGTGCGCTATTTATAGGTCCAGAATTATAGGTTGAAATTTTTTTTTATCCGAATATGAATGCCCAGCGTTACTTAGAACTTTTAAATAACATCCAACGCCTTGCGAAAAATGAAGTACCTCCAAATCAACGAGCTAATTTAATTTGGCAGCCGGCTGGTGATCTATCTCACAGAAGCTAAATCCATAATATAGAAAATCGATTAGAGAAAACGGTAATTACGCCTGGTTTTTTTTCTGTGGAGTACACTTAAAGAACTAGTTTACAAACACAAACCAACGACAATAAAATGCACATCAAATTTGTTGTAATTAGCATACGTTTCGACTTCTATGAGGTCATCTTCAGGATCCTAAAAGGTAAGCACTGGTGTTATAAATTGTTTTTTTTTATTTTAAGGGGCAATGTTCTCTAGAAAATGTATGAAAAAGAAAAGAAATAAATAAACTCTTTTACAATTATTCGTATGATTATTTGGAAACTTTATATACCACTTGCATTGGCCAAAATGAAAGACGTACAGTTGTTGCAATAATAATAATTTTTGTTAGTATTTAGGTTATTTGCTTACTTCTTATATTAAAAAACATTAAAATATTTGAATGCCACATATAATAATATTTCGTTAAAGAAAATAATTATACACGAAAGTTGGCAATAGTTTAAGTTGGGTTCTAAACAGAAAATAAAACCGACATTTTCTAAATGTATAGTTTAAAAAAGTACCAAAAAACCTATTATACACCGACCTAAAAATGTACCAAATAATGAAGATACATGTGAATAAAACCGTTTCATCACAGATCCGTCAATTTATATATGGATGGAAACGTCATGAATGGCGCTATTTAAGTCCGTATCAATATACAGACTGTTCCAATTAAAATAAGAAATTTAATGCCTGCCTAAGAAAAATGACTTATATATGAAAATATTATAAATTAAGCCATCAATTTTCTCTAATTAACCGTTGTATTCAACTTTTCACTTCATCTGGTACACTTTCTGTGATAAAGTAGTGTCCCAAGATAAACGGGCCACGTTGTACATAATATTTACGAACTTAAAAATTCATATGCCAAATATTAAAAAACCTAAAACTTTTTCTGTGGTTCTAATGGCACAATAAAATATTATAATGATGGATTTCAGAGCATAACCTTTATAGGAGTAAAAAAGGATATATAATTGTAGGCCTTTCCAGTTTATGTTTTAGGGGTTCACACAACAACCAAGCCAGGGTATCAAAATTACTGTTCTACATTTCTACTGATAATGTTGCATATATCCATATATATATATATATATATATATATATATATATATATATATATATATATATATATATATATATATATATATACATATATGTATATATATATATATATATATATATATATATATATATATATATATATAAATATATGTATATATATATATATATATATATATATATATATATATATAGATATATATGTATTGATCTCTGTTAGAAAAACTTAATTCGCCGCAAAATATATGAAATTTATGCAGAACAAAAAGTTCCTATATTATTGCCACTTTCACGGAGGCTGTCCGAGGATAGTTGTAACAAATTGTTCCACTGCAAATTTGTAACGAACTCTACGTACTACAAAAAAAAATAGACAAAAAGGTAAGTTTTAATGGAACCACAGCGCCTAGAGCGTGTTTCAGAATCGAACATCTTGAAAGAATAAATATAGCTAGATCGGAAAATCAAAAGATAATCTACTTAGATGAGACATCGTATGACAACCATGAAACACTCAGTAAAGGATTGATACATCCCAAAAATGTTACACCAAGGCCGCATCAAATAAAGGTAAAATAATTACTATTTCAAATGCGGGGTCAAAGGAAGGCAGGATACCAGCATGTAAAAAAAATATATATATATATATATATATATATATATATATATATATATATATTTAATGAATTTATTTTCTTTCTTGGGTATAGGTTTGGTGAAATTAATGGTAAATTTTTTTTTTTTCCTCCACTAGCTCGACGTTTCGCTTCTTGTTTGGAAGCTTTTTCATTTTTATTTTATTTCATCTAAAAATTTTATGAACAGATAAAACTAGAACATTCTTTAAATTACAGTGCGTTAAATGTTTACAATGTACACAACAAACAACATCTATAAACCCTGTTACACAATAATTTATACATTCAAAACTCATAATAAAATAAGACATTTATAGGTAAAAGTTCTTTAAGTTAAAATAAATATATGTACTATACCTTGGAAATAGCAACAGTTCAGGTGAGCATTTTTAATGTTTCTAACCGATGGACAATAAAATCATAAATTCCAATTTATTGTCCATCGGTTAGAAACATTAAAAATAAACTGTTGCTATTTCCAAGGTATAGTACATATATTTATTTTAACTTAAAGAACTTTTACCTATAAATGTCTTATTTTATTATGAGTTTTGAATGTATAAATTATTGTGTAACAGGGTTTATAGATGTTGTTTGTTGTGTACATTGTCATTTTAACGCACTGTAATTTAAAGAATGTTCTAGTTTTATCTGTTCATAAAATTTTTAGATGAAATAAAATAAAAAGCTCTTGAAAAAGCTTCCAAACAAGAAGCGAAACGTCGAGCTAGTGGAGGAAAAAAAAAAAAATTACCATTAATTTCACCAAACCTATACCCAAGAAAGAAAATAAATTCATTAAATATGGAATATGGTTTAAGAAGAAAGTTGAAAATTAATATATATATATATATATATATATATATATATATATATATGTTTATATTTATATTATTTACGTATTATAATAAAATTCAACTTTCTTGTGACAATTAAATTCTAAACCTAATAATTACACAATCACTTATATAATTGTTAAGTGTAAAACAGTCACTTTCTTAGATAGTGAAAAATACTACACCCAAGAAGATCGGGTTAGGCAAGAAACTGTTCTTGGCACCACTCTTTATAGCTCTATCATAAGTGACATATATATATCTCTGACCGCTCACTAATCAAATATGCCTTCTACTTAAATGACCAGATTCTTTTATATACAGGAAAAGTTATTACGTGCAGCATTCTGAAAAAACGCAGTGAATGATTTGAAAACCTGGTCAAGAGGTACCTATTTCAGTTTTTCAGCCTCAAAGTCTATAGTTATTAGATTTTGCCGAAAAAATAACAAACCACACTTTACATATGAAACAATTCTGTTAAATAGGAAATCAGAAGTTCTGGAAAAATTTCAGGAGTATGTAAGATTGGTGGAAACTAAATTTATTAGAAAAAGTAGTACACTCACGACAGACCGAGGTGGAGAATATATGGGTAATGAAGTACAAAGTTAAGAAAAATTGGCACACAATTCCAGACAACGGCACCCTATATAAGTCAAACAAATGGAGCCGTGGGGAGTACAAGTAGACCCTCTCAAAATGGCTAGATGTATGCTGATTGATGACAATTTGACGAATAAATATTGGGTGAGGCACTCGTAACAGCAAATTATTTGGAAAATTTGATCCCTAAAAGAACAACTGGTAAAAACTCTTTTGAAATATGGAATAAATAATAAATCTCTAGGTGGCGAACAGCTTCTCCTATTAAAGTACGCTTAAGCACCACAAACATAATCTGTAGCAGTTTTATAACAGTTCAAACAACATTTCAGTTTAAGCAACCACTTTCGGTTCTGGACATTTTAAAAAACCTCCTAGGGAATATCGATTTATTCAAAAACATCTGCATATTCAATTTTAACTGTCCCACCATGACCCTACATGAATTTCGACGTTTCCTAGCCGAAAATAGCATATTCCGCAACTTTGACAAGCCTTTTCGGTTTAAAAAATTTAATTTAATTTTTATTGCTTAAACAGTGGCAAAATGTTATGCTGATGCAAACTGTAGCTATATTGTTGGGCTTCGTAAAATTGCTGGGGCTTCTCAAAACATATTCGGTTAGTTTATAGAGTTTGTCACAAGGTGGCGCACGAATCGATTTGCATATACACTTGAAGCGTTTCTCACTTTTCACGAAGGCTTTACATACTACGCGTATGCGAAGCCCGAAAATCTGACAACATTGTTGCAGTTACTGCAGCGCTTGCTATAATCGATAAAAAAGTTTGAGCTTCGCAAGAATTAGATGCATATACAAAGTTTTAGGAGCTCGAAGACGTTTTAAATTACATTTTCTGAAGAATTCTTAAATTTATCTCTAGTGGAGTCTAAAATTTCTTCTTAGACTAACACTCGTTGTAAATGCCTGTCAAACATTAAACCATGCTTAAAATAGATTATCTCTTGAAACGAAAATCTGTATGGCAGAAATTCCAGTATCCTCCAGAATTAAAAAAATCGAGAATGATTTAGATCATAGGCTTTATCCCTATAAAGCCAATGTTAGATATATTATGTAGAAGTTCTATTTTTCCCCTTTACTACAATTAATAGCTGTTTATTAAATTATTTTATTAATATTGTCCCCTCTTTCCTCCGCTTTTTTACTTGTAGATTGATAGTAAAATTGCCCTTTTGTTATCTCAAAAATCCTCGGAAATATAAAAAGCAGGTCATTCGTCATTTATGAATATTTACATAAAATCATAGGCTATTGGTTTAGACAAAATGCTATATTAAGAATATCGCCTCTCATATGTAATTTTATTACATGTTAATAGCATTCGTTTACATTTTTTACTGTGAATGTGAAAAATAAAATGCACGAGCTTGGCGATGAAGCTTCTTAGTTAGACTATTTTAAAAAAGACGGTTCTGTTTCGACCCGTATGTCTATGTCCATGATTTTCTCGTTATTTAGGTACTGGACAGATTTGTATAGAATTTAAAGCATCATTTCAAGAAAGTTATAGTAAAAGAAGACAGCTCGTTAAAATATTATAAGGCGCGGAAATATCTGACAAATTGCTTTAATTACTTTATAAATTTATGTTATATAAATGTTAAATTATCTTTTCACGTTAAATTTAAGTAAAAAAAACTAACATATTGAAAAATCTAACCTTTATATACGCTGTTGATATAGGTAGGAAATAATGCAGAATGAATGAAAATTCGTACGTTTCTATTTAGTTTTTTCAAGAAAAATGCGTTTGGAGAAATTTCCAAAGAAGATTACCAACTAATACCACAGAAAAATGACTACATGGCTGCCGATATGTTTTGCAACTGGTTTGGAAACCTCTTTTTATTTTTGATAGCGCCGACATGCATGGAATTTATAGGGTAGAGGGTTGTCGATACTGGAGTTGTTTTGGTTACTAATTCATCACACAATATGCAGCCATTGAACACATTCTCTTTTAAAAAATAGCCACTGGAATATGATTTAGTTTAGTATGAGTAATCGATTTAGTTTGCTTAATAACGCAGTTATTTATCTTGGTAAAATACTCAAGTTTAAAAAGATAAGAAACATGTATAAATGCTTAACAGGCAGTCAGCGAAGGCTTATGACCCTTATTGACTTAAGAACTATATCGTTGTTTTTTAATAGCATCGAAAAATCTAAACGTTTCGAGTCGGGATGTGTGAACTGAAACAATCTGGCTAGTCAGCATTTCAGTTCCTAAACGCAAATTAAACTTTACATTATCTGAAAACCTCGAAAAGACGATTTTACCCAATAATGGCCCCTGTAAGACTACTTCAATTAGCACTCTTGAAAATTTTATCACATGATTTGGAGTGAAACTAAATGAGATGTCAAACAAGGTATCAAGTGGAAATAAGATTCGAAAAAGAGGTCCTGACGAAATAGGTTCTGCTTAATTTACAAGAAAGAAAAGTGATTAAGGCAAAACATTATTCTACAACGGAAACACAGGAAAATTGCCTCTAATATATATAGAAGTATAAAGTGTAAATATATGAAAACTGATATCATCTAATTCCGATTATAAACCCGTTTGAAACTTAACAAGAAAAGACAGTTTTAGAGGTAAAATCAGAACGAATTAGATTTTGATACGACAAGAAACGATGAATAAATGATACCAGAAAATGAATTTAAAGTAGAATATAATGAAATTTCTTCTTTACATTCTACGAAGTTCTTTAGGATATCATGAAGATTAAAATAGGTTATATAAATGCGGTTTATTACGATGGCGATGTACAAGTTGTTGGCGAAATCAATCATTTTCTCTAACTGAAGAAAGCACAAACTGAGAAAAAAAAATTGTCTAATAGGCTGTAAACTGTTTGTAACATATTTGATTTATTTAATTAAGATTAGTTTCATAATAGTTTTTAGTTTTGGGGATTCCGAAATTTGCAGTGCAAATACAATATTTACAACAAAATTGGGGTTGCTCTATTTAATAAAATAGCAAAACTATGGTATTGCCTTAAAGCAAATAATATTCCACATGAAATGGTTCGAATATGGGACTTTTAAACCAAAATAATCTTTCACATTTTCGTTTTTTATGTTTTATTAACAATCTATTGAGAGAAAACGATTTACATAGGAACAATTAATTATTTAAATGTATTTTATGCCGTTTGCAGCTCATATATACAACAATAGCTGAATTTCACAGTTAACCATTTTTCCACAATTCCCCTTTCCCCTTAGATTAGATTTTTAATCTGAATTACTTCTGACAAACTGCCATCTGACTGATTCTTGTTAAATCTTTGAGATCAAGTATTTTGTATTTTGAGTATATTATGATAAATATTTTAAGAGATAAATGTATTAAATAACAGTATTCAGAATGTCTCACGGAAATTATATCTCCTCAAAAAATGTACATTACAGAAAACTTTTTCTCTAAATGTTAGAAACCACAAAAGGTACGACCAGTCTTACAACAATTAAAAGGTTTATATTTTGACTGTTTTGTCTGAAACTGGGCCTTATAATCTAAGTGTGTGCGGATCTTTATATAATGTTTCCAGTTCTTCATTTGTCCTTTCACGATATTGCTGGTTATATGATCCTTCAGTGCTCCGGAATACCCAGTCTGGATGCGTATATTTATTTTTTAACTGACATTATTCTGGTTATTTATGGTGGCCTCCAAGTATTTACAATTCTTGACTCGCTCTATTTTCTCACAGTAACATTTTGTCCTAGTCTATCTCTTCTTCATTTCTATTGGCATGTGTATGCTGTGTGTTCTCTTAATTTGTAGTCCCATTTTCTCAGCCTCTCACTGTTCTTCTATTTTTGTGAATAGATTTTTAACTGTTAATACCAAATTATTTTACGCCTGTCATCGCCAAAGGCCAGCAACACGCCATGAACATTATGGGCAAAACATTCTGTTGTTAAATCAGCTGCTCTGAGTAATGTTGAATAATCCACTAAAAAAAGAGTCCGACAAAGTGTCTCCTATTTTTATTCTGCATGTTGGGCCGTACACACATATTTTAGTATAATTTTTGATTTTTTTGGAAACTCCTAGTTTGTTTATTGTATCCTAAAGCCAATGAAAAGGTGGTGAATCTCTCTGTTAAATTGCCAGAACTTTTCCAGAGTCTGTTGTATTGTAAATACGACAGACAGACAAATCTGTACGAGTAAATTCATTGTTTTAACCCGGATACTCTTAATATATTTAAGTACTAAACCTGATTTAATTGCCATAGTAATTGAAACTGTCAGTTCGTCACTTATGTTTTACTTATGTCATCTTAAACCTCTAATTGTCAGGTTAGACCTGGTCTAAATTTACACCTCTTTAATACGAATGTAAAAATACGAACGAAAGTTAAAAATAGCATCGACTTTATTCTTTTAAATTGAAACACCCTGTATCATATTCTTTTACTAAATTGATATATTGTTGCCAATTATAACAAAACCCAGTTTAAAACTTAATTGTTTTAGGGACAGTTGACAAAAGCTTTTCAGGCAGTTTATTTCTATTACTACACGTTTACTTATTAGAAATTAGAATATTCTCTATTTTCCTCACACGTTATTGCCCCTTTTATTTTTAAAGGTAATTATTAAAATAGCAAAGTCCATGCTTATATGTTTACTTTTCAATGGTTATTTGTATATTTTTGCAGCAAATCCTAACTGCTATATATTACTGTTCATATTTGTTTTCAATATATTTCTGCATATTTTAAAATAATGCTCTATATATATATATTTATATATATATATATATATATATATATATATATATATATATATATATATATTGTTACAGATTTGTCATATATGTCTGTCAGTACATTGGGTAGTAATATTCAGTAAAATAAATCTTCGCTTGACACTTTTTCATTTTTTTTAGTATTATATCATTTGTGATATCTAAGTCATTTTAATCTAATTTATAATTAAAAACACTCTTTTATACTATATTTAGGCTTATATTTACCATTGATACCTAAGTTACAGAAATAATGCTAGTTTCAGAAATTTCTTGTCACAGATAGCCGTAAGAAAAAGTACAAAATTAGAACCTTATGTGAATTTACTTTATTTTTGATAGATCCAATGTAATATACTTTCATATTGTACTGTATTATCATATAATTACTGTTTTATATATAAAATTAACTTTAAGATATTCCAATTAATAATAGGAATTAACATTTTTAATATGCTGTGACTCGAAGACTAGGTCAACAATCATATAAGGCAAACAAATGAAGGTAAAATCTAAGTGACATATGTTTCTGATAAGATAATCTAATAGAACATTCAAAAATCTATCTGAATATAGTTTTCTTGCGTTAATATTCTAAGATTCCATTTGTTTATATCAGTTCAGAAGAATTTTGTTGTCTACATGTCAAATAACATATCACATTTTGTTTGGAAATTTCACAAGCACGTAAATTTAAACACAAATGTTCTTTAATAACTTGGTTCACTATTTTGCGTTAATTAGTAAGGAAAATTTGTTCATTATTATATATTTCGAAATCTACAAAGATTTGTTTTGTTATTGTTTATCAGTTGTCAGATTTTTACACGGGGTTATGATACGTTATCGATAGAATAATGCAGTCGAAATAAGCATAGAAGTGGAAGTATTGTCTCTCTTTTTCTTTCTTATTATAAGTCCTATTGATTTGACGTATCGGCGAGCTAATATTACTAATTTAGATGGTTATTCTTTGGTTGGACAAAATACAGGGTAGCTTGGATTAGTTGAGGTAAGTAGTAAGTAATAATATATTTTCATCTCTGTCCAATACTCATGAATATAAAGGCAATTTTTGTTATAAACCGAACTGGAATTTGACTAGTTAATATTTAGTTTAGTGGATTTATCGTACCAACATTATTTTTTTGATACTGAGAAAAGTTGTTTTTTCCAAATAATGATTTGGAATGTAGAAAAGGATATGTAAATTTATGGTGTTTGGTAATATTGTGTGATGGAAACCATTTTGTGTGTGGAAGTGTCGGATGTTCTGAATTTTTTTTTTTTGATTGTTAACTAAATTCCATCCCAAATGGGAGATTAGAAGGATCCGATTTGACGAAGTGAAGTTGAATATTATGGTTTAGTAAATTTTGGATTTCAACTTTACGGCCTACATGGCGATTTTGTCTCAATTACTTCCACGTGCCACTAACATCGGTGATCTTAACATTGGTGCTAATCAAGCAATTTTTTTTGGTACCCTCGTAGCTACAATGAGGTAAGAATTTTGTATTATATTCTCGTATATATTGTGTGCCTGTCTGGAATTATATTCCAAATTTTGCTACATGGGGCAATTTTTGTTTCAGGGTTTTTGTATAAGGTTGAACCTTTGAAGTTCATTGGGATTATTTTGGAACTATAAAGACAAACCATTAGCAAGCTTTTGGTATGGTTTCCTAACTGCTAGTTATTTATGGAATTTGGAACTTTTCTTTTGATGGAATAGACATGATGTCTTGGATACGGTCTACGTAGCGGAGCTGTAGGATATAGTGATCACTGAGGAACACTTGGATGTTACCTGCCTTACCACCATTTACAGTTTACACTAGTGACTAGAGTATTCAGCTAAGTAGTAGTATAATATTTGGAAACTTAACATATAGTACTATTTCTGTTAATCAAACTGTTTATGCATATCAATTTAATTACTGGTGTGACCTTGTCTAGTATATAGCATACTGTGCAGAATTTCTGTAAGGTGAAACGCAGCCGGCTTCGTAGCGCTACCTAATTACTGCTGTTTGATTGGTAATATCTAAGGCATTCAAATCTATGTAATAGACATTTTATAGATATTTACTGTGCTGCCACTCAGCGTGTGGCTAATCAAAATTTATTATTTTTTTTTAATACTTAACCCTAACCATTATCGTTTGTAACATAATTATAAACTAGAATTAAACTTCAATCATTTAAGGGGGGAAAGAAACTTATTGGGATTCTAAACTGATTATTTGATCTAATTCTTGTTTATATTGTGTAATCCAAATGTTATTAATCTGGAGTGGTATAGATAAGGAATAAGCTTCTGGATTTTGTATTTACGTACCCAAATCAAATAATTTAGTTAGGATTTCAGTTAGTGTAACCTTACAATAAATTTAACCTTCTGTTAGAGAAAACTTAATTCATTCAGTTCTTGTTCAGATGCTATTAAGCTCCCTGGTGGATGGAATTGAGTTAACAATCAATATTTTTTTTTGTTCAGACATTTTTCTTTTTTTTTTCTTGGGGATAAGTCACTGAATATATTGTGAAATTAACAATAAAAGTCATTCGTTTCCAAAGTGTTGGTTTTCAATTGATCAAGATAAGACTTTACCTACTGATAGTGGTTAGGTCCAATGCAACTTTTTTTATTCCAAGTTTTATTTAACTTAAATTAAAACTTGGTGGCGCTCAACTTAAATATTACATCTAAAGTAAGAGATTGTAATATGGAAGTATAAGTAGAGTGACGAGAAAGAAGAATCCGAACCTACCCGACTAGAGCTAACAATAGTCATCATTAAGAGATATTATTGGGTCGATATTAGGTGAGTGTATTGCGTCTGGTGACTAACATATCTTACTTATTTACCGCCTTTCATCATATTGGTAAACCATAACATTTCAATTGGGCATCCTTTAAAGGTAGAAGTGTCAGAATATATATATATATATATATATATATATATATATATATATATATATATATATATATATATATATATATATATATATATATATATATATATATATATATATATATATATATATATATATATATATATATATATATATATATATATATATATATATATATATATATATATATATATATATATATATATATATATATATATATATATATATAGCGCAGCGGTTCTCCAAATTTTTTACTTGTGAAATGTTTGTATAACAAAAGTTTCTTCTTATTAAATTTGTTTTCTATCCATTAAATTAGTAGTTTGTTGTAGTTTTGCGCGGAGTGCAATTGTGATACATTAAACCAGGAGTCGCTTAAAATGCAATGGCAAATAATCAAGTTCAAACAGACCTTGAGATCCTTTCTTTAGGTTTTGAAGTTGTGTTTTTTCAACTGACGTTATAAGATTTATTTCTGATCAGCTTTGTAGCATATTTACCAAAAACACCCTAGCCTCCAATTAGTTAGGCAAAAATAGCAAGAAATAATATTCAGCATGCTGTTCTAATAAAACCTAACAATCTGTCGCAGCTGGCAAATGCAACAAGGCATAATCTATAAGAACAATTCGATTCTTTGGATTCTTATCGGCAATTAAATAAAGTCAAACCAGTAAACAATGCTTATTGGTTGTAAGAGTTTGGAGGAGAATAGAAAGTTTAGAGAATTAGCGAAGCAAAAACTGGCTGACTCCTATGTGATCAAAGAACTTTGCCGCTTAAATCCTAGAGTAGAATTGTCGGGTTTAGCGAATGCTACAATAAAGAAAACTTATTGTTAATTTTCAGACAAAATAAAACATTTTTTTAAGTGATTCGTTGTGTATATTCGTATAAGTGTCAAGCAATTTTACAGTTAGATAGAACAACATATGATAGTATTATAAGGGTGGGTAAGATTATTGTGGGATATGATCCCTGTTCATTGTATGACGGGTTTTAAATGAATAGATATTTTAACTTTAATTAGTTTAATCATTTTGCTTAAAATTGTAGTAACTAACAACCGCCGTTGTCTAAGGTGATAATCATGTTGTTAATGATTGTCTGTTTCATGTTGTAAAATATCCATTTTGTCTAAAGTTAAATAGTGGTAATAATGAAAACAATGTAAGTACTGATCATGGAGCCTGGGATCTTAATAAATGTTTCGTTTATAAAAAGTAATGCGCTACATTTAAAACAAATATCCTTGACAAATAGCAATTATCGATAGCCCCAACACTTGACAAAATCCCTTTCTAATTCTGCGTCGCCCACCCACTATAGAGCAAAGTTCCGGTATACTATCAAAATACGCGTGGTCTCTTAACTAAATCAAGGGAACTGTTAAATAGTTCTTATTATTGTAATTTCAACGCTATAGCCCTAAATTCATCTGTTTCTAGTAGTGAGGTAATTGGTAACCAATACAATGTCTATCGGGCTGATCGTGAATTTATTGCAACCAATATAACCTGTGTGAGGATGTGTTATTGCATGTCCATCACAGATTTAAATCATCTAGTATTAAATCTGATAAAGGCGATTTATTCCCTAATACGGATATTGAGGGTAAAGTAAGTTTGCCGATTTCCATTTACTTCAAAATATTTAAAAAAATTTGTTCCACTTTATTGTTTCTTTAAAAAAAAAATATTTGGTAAAAAGATCTGAGTTCTTGGTAACTTTAATTTATTCGTCTATTCTGAATTTGTAGATCAGAAAATTATAGAACAATGTATTAATTTATTTAAGTATTTTTATCTAGCATAAATCTTACCCAAAGTTATGACATAAAAAATAGCAACAATTGGTTATTGGATTTAATAAATAGTGTATACTTGAAAATGCCTAAGATAAGCTTGTTAGGGAGGGTGAGCATCATCCTATTTTGTCGATAATAGTTTGCTCAACCTATTAATCGAAAGGGTGATTTTAATTCAAACATTAAAATGTAAACATTGAAAATAGTTATAACTTCTGTCTGATACTATAAAAGTTATTAAAAAAAAAGGCAATGCCACAAGAAGTATAAAAAAGATAGTAGCTATGAGAGTTTGAAATTATTTTGATCTTTTAGGGCAAAAATAAAAAAATACATAAAAAGATAGCTACGGTTTATATATACGAAAATTACAGATATAAAAAGAAATCCTATAGTATTCTGAAAATTTATAAAAAGCAAAAGATAAGTTTCTGGTTTCCCCAATAATATGTATTATGACAATAAGGAACTAGATAACCCTTCAGATATTTTGAATTATTTTGCGTATTACTTCGAAAAATCATTATTGGTCTCATTCTCGGGTAGTTCATTAAGTGATAATACTAACAGTACCCTAGATATTAATGTTTTATATTTTTTGAAGATGCAATTATTACAACTTTGAAAAAAATAACCTCTAAAACACAACTAGACCTGAATTTGTCCGTGCTTTACTTGTTAACGATTGTAAATCTGTGCTTATAAAACGATTCCATATTATTTTTGATTTATGTCTAAAACCACAAACGATAATTGAAAACATTTAAGTTATGTCCAGTTTACGAAGAGGGCGATAGGGCTGATATTGCAAATTATACGCCACTAACTATTCTTTGCAATTTTTGGTGTTTAAATTTTGAATCCATGAATTAATGTTTTTACTAATTAAGGAACATGACATTATTCAGCAACATGAATTTTTTAAGGGAAGATCGGCAATAACCAATTTGTTTAGTGTGACTCGGTATCTAGGAGAATTTTTCGATGAAGGATGTCATACACTTAGACTTATCACAGTTCTTTGACTTAATTTACCACAAGATTTCCAAAAACCAAAGAAAATAAGTTTTCTGAATCATTAGAAAATCTTTTACAGTCTTACTTGATAATATGAACGACCGCAGTTCTAGTAAATATAATGTCGTTTCTAGATCTTCAAGGATCGGTTCACTTCTCTCTATCATTTTAATAAACTTTTATAAAATTGGTGTTAATCTTAATGTTAATTTTTTATTGGAGGCTGAATTAATAACAAATCAGTTTAACTATTAATTTAACTTTGAATATTGAAAAGTACAAAGTTGTTACATTCACCAATAAGCTTACACTGCATAAAGATAATTATATTCAATTGCAAATACAATAATACCTCACTCTGATTCAGGCCTCAAAGATGTTTGGATTTATTATACGGAGCACCAGGGATTTAATAATATCAAAGTATTAAAATTATCATATAACTCTTACGTTCGGTTAAAATTAAAATACGGTGCATAATATGGGTACCTGAGTATAATACTCACACTTTTTTTAGATCGATTTTATAAACATTTAATTAGACCGCCATTTTGTTACGTCATCTTGGACTTTTACCAGCTTATCTATATAATATCTATATAACACTTAATTTTTGTGCAAAATTTTAAAATAGATGAAGTGGCTTATTTACATTGACTTTTTTGCGTTTTATTAACATTTTGTTGGGTGTCATTTTGTTCCGCCATACCGAATTTTTACCGAATTGTTACCATCTCATCACCATATGATTCTTAATTTTTGACCAAAATTTGAATTCAATCGGATAAGTAGTTTTTCAGCTATGCCGTGAACAGACCGATGGAATTCAGAAAACATATTTTTCGGCACCCTGGGACCCAGAAAAGTGAAGTTCTGAAAAAAACTCGGAGAGTGATTTTTTCACGATTCGAATACTTTCCTTTACGAGCAAAGTAAAAAGTGTTAACAGCATTAAATTTGAAGTTGGATAAGTGTTCAAAAAACTAGATTTTAAAAATTAAATTTTTCGGTGGATTGTAAAAAATCCTAAATAAACGCTAAATAAAGTTTTTGTACATTAGTTATAGTTAAAGAGATATTTAGATTTAAACATCGAAAAAAATACTTTTTGAGCTATAATATCTAATTAGCTACAACTAATTTGGAAAAACTTTACTTGGTTTTTATTTACTTTTTTTAATTGCCTTTGAAACTGCCGTCACAAAAATTGAGGTAACAACTTGAATAATTTACTTAAGATTAGATGCTCTCAAAACAATTTTTTCTTCATGTAAAAATTTTTATGTCAAGCATAACTTATTTTCTGATAAATAAATAATAAAGCTATATAAATGAATAGATCTCTGGGGAGATTGATAGAAAAACAAATACATCACGCTTTCTTGCAGACATGCTGTTGCCTAATGTTTTTGAGTAATTTGTTAAATCAGTAATACAATAACAAATACATATGTTAAATAGACTGTGGATGTCTAGGTAGACAAAGTATAAAATTTGCAGAATACTTCGGCGTGCTACATGGAAACACTACACAGCTTTTTTTTCAGTAAATGTAACGAAAATACCAAAAAATTTAAAGCGCTACCATATACTTCAAAGTTTTAGACTCTACTTGTCCAAAAAAAAACCCGAAAAAATCCAATAAACAAATTACTTCTAGGAAATAACGGAGATCCCGTCTTATTTTGCCCTCTATTTTACTACTTATTTCACAACCGGGCGACCTTCTTGATTCATGCATAGAAAAAACATTTCAAGCCAAATATGTTTAATGGGCCTCTCTAAAATTAATGGAGTGGAGTACGTAGAATGCCCGCCTACCACTGTAACACCGTCTCACCCGACCCCGCAGCGATACACTAGGAGTGTGGAGTGAATACACTTTTAAATGTATTTCTTTCGAGAGTGTGAAAAACCACACATTTTGACAGCTTAGAAACACTTTCAGTAATACATTTTTTTTTTCAAATAAGGGTTAATGCATGGACTAATTTAGGTTAAACTGCATCTAAAACTGTAAGGCGTCTTTTCTAAAATAGTGTTTTGTAAGACATGGAGACCCGTAAACATTCGATGCTAATACTGCTTTTATTTGGCATTTTATTCGAAAATTATTTAATGATTGTGTCCAAATTTAATGATTAAATGAATCAATATCATATATCCTGGAATTTTTTTACGATTTAAATATTTTAGATATTGTTGTCAGAACGCCACCACTGAATTCACAGTTTCAAAACACTACCTTATCCCCTGGCATTTTGTATATACTAAGAACAGTCATTCCAAAATAAATTTGAACTACGATATTTCTTTCCTAAAATATTATAGACATCTCATTAAACATGGATCCCCAAGAAAGAAAAATCTATAGCTATATCAAAATATTGATGTCTTATTCTATAGGAAAACTCTAACAGGGCTGTGAACAGAAGTGATGCTTTTAAATTAACAAACAACTTTAAACATAAAAAAAAGATATTTCTCTAGACCACTTCTAAATACTTTATTATTGGTATGTAAGAATTACGTTTGGTTTAAATGAAGATGAATAACCGCAAATCACTTCATCTAGCGGGCTAAACCAAATTTTACATATTAAAAACTATAGTTAATTAAAAAAGGCTGGTTTAACTATTTTTTCCAAAATTTAAGTTTTGCCATCCTCCTATTCATTTCCATCGTTTTGATGGGCATATTTGTTTCATTAGTATATCTTGATATGATAACACTACACAAACTAAGTTAATTAAAAATTACGGAATATTTGATACAGAGCCGTATTTTAAAAAGTAAATTTTTGCAGAATAATATTTTGAAAAGTCTCCGTGTTTATACAAAAATATGCTACTTTATGCATTTCACTTAGTTTATTACTACGGCCTGTAACTTGACCAAAGCCGAGAAAGCTGACGTTTTATAGAAAGCGGCTTAGATACCACCGGGCTCATTCAGCCTTTCGATCTTGTCCAGTCAAGATCCCTGAAGATGCCTATGACATAGACAAAGAGACGTATTTTAAGAAATTTTTAATTCTTGGGCAAAAAAAAACAAAAGCATCTCAGAATAGGTAGGTATTAATTTATACGTTTTGAGCAATGCGAGAAAACATCATAGGATGGTGGAAAACTCACAGAACTCAAAAATCTCAGACGAGGGAATTAAAAAGCCTTCAAATTTTGAAAAGCCAACAGAAATTATTTAGTCATTCTCTAAATACAGGCATGCAATAATAACACTGGAAATGCATGGCCAGTGTATTTGGCGATTACAATGATATCTGTTATGAACGTCAAATGGAGGTCATACAAAGGTCAAAGCTATTATAAAACGCGCTTTTCGTTAGTCGGAATACTCCTCGTAACATTTTATAGTCCTATATAGGTTGATACTGTAAACTATTCTAAATTCTTTTATTCACAAAACACCAAATAATATCTGCAATATTATTTTAAATCGAAAAAGGCGAGTAATCGATAAATCTATTACATCACGTAACCGTAAGCATCAAAGCTAAACCTTAACTAACTCAACGTTCCCTACATCAATCTTATCATGAGTTCTTAGCCATATATCAAATAAAAAGTCTTGTCAAATACGCATATTCCGTCAGCATTAATCATCTTTATGATGGTGGCGTAACCTCGGCCGGATAAAGACGGAATATCGGGTTACAGTCGGCCTACCTGACAGCCTTTCACGACCCCGTGAAACATGCCTTAACTGAAACATACAAAAAAAAACAACTACATTAGTAAATAGTAATGACACCATTAGAGGGCGAGAATACGTTATTATTCAACGTCCTCTTCGTCACTAGTCTCGCTAAGCGAAACCATCGTATAATCTTTCAACTTGTCTGAAGGACAGATGCCCGTATAAGCAGTCCTACATTGTTTGGACCCCGGTAGTTCGTTAACAACGTACCGGTCGTTATCCAGTACTTTGGTAACTACAAAGGGTCCCTTGTATCGCGGTTCAAGCTTGCTCCTCCCGTCATTAGAGGTTTTATTTGCCTGAACCAACACGTGTTGGCCAACCGTAAATTTCGTAACAGGGGCATGTCGTTTATCGTAATACTCCTTCTGGCATTGCTGCCGATCAAGGATGTCCCGAGAGATTTCTTCTCTCAACGTTTCGAGATCTTGCCGTTGGTCACATGCGATCTCAGACGTCAGGAAGGAATCGTTAATTCCTCGTGGGCGGTATCCAAAGAATACCTCGTATGGTGTTTTACCAGTGGTAGAATTTACCGTAGAGTTAATTCCCCACTGCACAGCTTTTACAGCCTCGTCCCATCTTCTCTCGTCTTTGTGGTAGCTAACATGGCGCTTAACATTGACCTGTTCATGCGCTCAACTTGGCCGTTAGCCCTTGGTGTTGCGGTTGCACAAAGAACACGCTTAATACCCATTCCTTGGCAAAGTCCGTAAAGCTTTTGCTGGTGAAAGCGGTGCCTCGATCACAGATGATTCTTCGTGGTACTCCAAACATCTCTATGACCCGTCGATGGCACATCTGGGCGCTTACGTGACGCGGATTGGTATCCAACAGTGCACTTATTGGCTTCGTGACCCAATAAATGACACTTGGAACACTCTATGCGTTGTTTTGGACATTTGGATTGGTAATGCCCTTTGGTTGTTGTAGCACTGCATATCTCTTAATCCTTCCCGTTTCTTGTAATGAGGTGGTTGACTCTCGGAATCTAATGCTGGTTTTGATTCCGGCTTAGGATAGCGTCTTGAAACTGAGGAATGTCCCATTTGAGTTTCGGAAAACTTGTCATCACGTAACGTTGACAAGTACTCTTCATAGAGGGCCTCTGGCGTTTCGTAACGGCCAGCTCTGGCTCCATTTTGCAAGGTGACATTTGTAATACCATCAATTAAACAAGACACCGCGTGCCGACCAGTTATTTGACATGTCCGGAGTAGTTCCATTTTACTAAAATAATAATTAGTCATGGTTTCGCCCCTGTGTTTCGTCCTGTTTAGCATTTTTCGTAGGACCGTCGTAGTCCACATGGTCTGGAAAACTTTTGGCCACTAAATTCTTCCACTCGGTCCATGTACTTGGGTAACTTGACAAGCTGTGGTACCAGTTCTTCGCCATTCCGGAAAAACGACTCTGCATTTGATACACGGTGGTAATATCATCCCAGTTATTTAAAATTTTAATCTGGTCAATTTTGTCAAGCCACTTAGCGGCTGACAAGTTTTCATTTTCCGGATCAAACTCTGGAATACACTCGCTTCTTAAATTTATTGGTCGGTGGTCTTGACGCGAGGACCCTTGTTTAATAAGAACTTCCAATAAGTTTTCTAAACGCTCTACCCTCGATTCCACAGACGACCCGGGCGTAGACAGTTGGGACGGACCAATATTTTTTTCGACAGAGTGGTTATGGTTAACTACTTCTTCAGAAGCACGTATATTTATGGGGATGTCAAGGAGCGCCTACATTGCGTAACTGTAGTACTTTTGTGACTATTGTTTTTCTTTGACTTACCCCTGTTTGAAGATTTATTTTTGCTACTAATCGTCGATGTTCTACTCCTGTATCTACCTTCTGAAATACTTTCTTCTTCAGAACTGTCTGACGATGACTTACTTGAATAATGCTTTCGTTTGCCCATTTTACGTGACAATAAGCTTACCAATACAACAATACACTAACCGACCTTCTTTTCGTAACACACTGTACATAAAATCCTTAAACACTAATTTTGTTTACCCCACACCTGAACTGTAAACTAATCTAAATTCTTTTATTCACAAAAACACCAAATAATATCTGCAATATTATTTTAAATCGAAAAAAGGCGAGTAATCGATAAATCTATTACATCACGTAACCGTAAGCATCAAAGCTAAACCTTAACTAACTCAACGTTCCCTACATCAATCTTATCATGAGTTCTTAGCCATATATCAAATAAAAAGTCTTGTCAAATACGCATATTCCGTCAGCATTAATCATCTTTATGATGGTGGCGTAACCTCGGCCGGATAAAGACGGAATATCGGGTTACAATACTTTGCGAAATAAAATCGCGATTTTCAATTTGTATCATTTAAAGTTAAAACCAACCAATTATATATAAGCTTTATATTTCATTTTGAGGAAGTGTTTTAGATTGGATGATGGTCAATAAAGTTTAATGTTGTAATTAGTCGATGTTTCGACCTCTCTGAGGCATCTTCAGGTCTCTAAAAGTTAGAAATTTGTGTTATATGTTTTTTAAGGGGCAATGTTCTTTTGGTAATGAATATTAGAAAATAAAAATAAATAAATTGTTTTACAATTATACGTAGGAAGCGATAAAAACCTATAGCGTATCTTACTACATTTAAAATTGACGGTACATATTAGAACCCATTAAGCAAACAAGGCAAAACGCAGTTGAAATAGAATATATATGACTTACATAAGGATAAAATAAATTTAAATCAAAATCAATTTTGACCAACAGGCATTACTATACTTATACATAATGTGATTTTTGGTGTTAAACTTAAAAATAGGATAATAAAACTTGCTGTTCTTGTGGATAGGTAGGCTTCGTGTATGTTTATCAAGTAACTGTAAAGAGTTTGAAGCACTCGACTCATAAAAATGTGTTTTGCGTATATATTTAATAAAAATTAGCCCTACTTAGCTTATTTTTTTTTAAACGGGACGAAAGTAATAAATATTTTTTAATTTAATTTAATATTATATAAAAATATATTTTTATAATTGAATATATAATAATAAACGACTTGAAACACTTCTTCAAGAAAGATATCGAAGTAACTCAAAACGTGTTTTCTTTCTAGGTCTTTTTTGACTGGAAAAAATATTCTCCGGAAATGTATGTTGTTTTTTATAAAGACTTTTTAAAAATTGCTTTTTTAAAGTTTATCTTTTTGTTCATTTTAAAACTATGAACTTGTAATGGATAATATACAAAAAAGGATAAACTAATATTATTGTTTAAGCTTTTTTAATTATATAATAATGTCAATGCTAAACTGTCCACGATATTTCTAATCTATTATTTAATATATAGGTTACAAAACTTAACCCATGGTAAGATTTATGTGCACTGAATATATGTTTGTAATAAGAAAATAAAAGTTTACTAATTTTATTAATTATCATTCAGTTCAAAATTCTTATACGTCAAAGAAAAGGTAAATGCTATGGTTGCACTTTATAAATTTGCAAACCTAAACAGACTTATATTCCATATAGACAAAAAAGTAGATGAGCAAGAATACTTAATTAATTTTCTAAAACAACAAACTAATCTATTAAATAATACACAAATTCCCCAACAACAATTTCTGCCTCTAACAAAGGAAGCGAGTACATTACTTTATCTCCTAAAAGCAACCTGCATCAAAATATTACAAATATACAGGAACGTGCACTAGTAGGTAATACGGTACAGCAATCTTTACAGTCAAAATATATACCTCTAAAAAAAAACACTCACGTTATTAGCAACAAAATGGAAACAGATATGAAGACAGGCCACCGCCAACAACGAACTAATACAATCATAAATTTCCCAGAAATGCAGTGAAAAATGTCCGAAAGAGTTATTCATAAAGGTTTACAGCTAATCAAATGCTTCATGATCGGAAATAGCTAGGTCTCCGCTATCAAAACAATTCCCAAAAAATTGCCCTTTGATGTATATCCCATCAATCTAGAGACACAATCGAACGATCTTCTAAAAACAAAAACCAAATTAGAAAAATGCCTTTCTTTAATTAGAATTCCCCATTGAACAACTTAAACAACCCGAATATCTGGCCAGATGGCACCGCGGTTTGGCGATTTGTATTTCCAAAGAAGAACAAACAAGATACCTCGACGATGCCAGTTTTGTGAATTGAAGCCAACCTGTTCTAGCTGATGTTAACTAAGATCTAGGTGTAAGTGT